>QVRM01004823.1:0-39579 GCA_003439945.1 Dermanyssus gallinae
TATTATTATTATTATTATTATTATATATTATTATTATTATTATTATTATTATTATTATTATTATTATTATTATTATTATTATTATTATTATTATTATTATTATTATTATTATTATTATCTATTATTATTATTATTATTAGTATTATTATTATTATTATTATTATTATTTATTATCATTCAGTTATTACAATGGTGAGGTATGACGTGTTATGCCAGGTTTATCCTGCTCCGGTCGCTTTCTATCAATTCATATCGCCTATGATGGGAAGCCACATTTCCTCTACAAACGGCCAAAGACATCATCTGTCTCAGAAACATGGCCTCGCGTCGATCGCCCGGTACTTCTGCTATGCGTTTTCCGATATCTTTTAGGATTTCGCTGTACCTGAGCTGATGGGGCCAAGCGTCTCTAATGTAATGGGTACAAAGTGGTAGCTTCTAGATAGCTCGAGATAATTACTTCCTTCGTTTTTCAGAATCCGCGCGCTCGGCTACCCATCCCGACTCACGGCGCTGTGGTGTAAATACGATAAGGCCGCCGTGCATGAAACCGTTACATCCCATACAAGGCTTTTTCCGTGTGACCACAACGGGATGGTGACCCCGTCAGGCCGCAGCTCACTACTGCCATTAAGGCCATTCGGCTCCGGTGTAGATGGTATCCCTGCCCTTCTAAGAGCTCTTCTAACTATGGCGTTAAGTTCAGCGTGTCTTGTAATTCTGCCGGAACTTTTCAGACAGCTTAACGGGTGTAACCCGTCAGAGTCAACAGGTTGGCCGCATCGCAGACATGAGAAGGGCTGGCAGACGGGGGCGCCTATTCTAAGGGCTGACACCATGCGGAAAGAGTTTGGGTCCAGCATGGTGCCAAGCTGACAGGAGGGCAGCGCTTGAAGCCAGCCCCCGCTGAAGGGATGTTGAGCCGCTAGAAAGACGGCACGCTCTCTTGCTGATGTTAGGCTATCTGTTATATCTCGTGCGGACTTCTTAGTTTTGCAAGCGTCGAGAAGATTTTGACTCACGTGTTCTCTCAGAGGGCCGGGGTCGAGTTGACTTCTGACTGTGGTATCCGCCACTATTGCTGCCTTTTGTAGTTCAATCTTTGCTTCCTCGTCAATGAGTGATTCCGCCAGGAAGCTAAATTGATTCAGGGATGCAGCATAGCACACTGCAGCTAGATCTGTGGCTCTTCTTATTCCAAGGCCTCCGTTTCCGATAGGAAGGCTAGCTCTGTTCCACGTGTTTCCTTCTAAGTCAATGTTTAGTATTTCGCTTAGAATGTCTCTGGTGGTCTCGTCGTAGGCTGCGAGGCCTTCCATGTGTTTTAGAGTCTGGCATGTTCGTAGCAGGTAGACAAATCTTGGTGAACCAAGACTGTGTCTCCAAAGGCACAGAGCCACCTGCGGGTGCATACTTGTCAGTCGTGGGCAAATCTTTACCAGGGTCTCTCGTTTGGCATCAAGAGCGCGTGGAATTCCTTCGGGCATTACAGGAGAACCTAGAACATCTAGGTTATCCTGAGTTACAAGAGATATCCCAGGAAGTGCTTCCATGATTGTTTGTACGGCCTGCGCTTGATCTTGAGATGTACCTCCGACAGCTAAAACCTCGCACTTGGCCGCGTTGAGTGTCAGTCCTCCCGGTTCCTCGAAGTTTAGTATAGCCTGCAAATCCCTCGCCACGACATTTGCGGGACCTCCCAAGACGGCGTCGTCTAGGTACCAGACATTGAAAGGGCTCTGTAAGCTAGATACCAGATCAGAAATGCCGAGGCAGAACAGAGCTGGTCCCAATGGGTCTCCCTGCTGAATGCCAGTTTGCGACTCTATGATCGTGTCTGCGTTCCAAGCGAGGATTGAGAAATCTCTATAACCCTGCCATATCATTGGATAGAGTCGTGGAGCTTTTCTCTTTACTTCGTCGAAAATTTTGTCCCTTCTTATTGTGTTGAACGCGTTTTGGAAGTCTAGTTTGACTAGTACTTTTGTCGGACCTTTTGTTTCCAGAAAAGCGCGTGTAGCGTGAACAGTAGCCTCTGCTCCTCCTCTAATGGCAACACCCATTTGATGGGGTGAAACCGCAGCAACTATGGTCCGTTTGTTCATAGCCATCGCGATCTTTGAAGCCATTCTTCGTAGAGTTAGTCCGCATGCTATGGGCCTAATGGAATTATCCTTCTTTCGGAGGGCAGTTAAGCTTGCGCCATAAAAAACGGATTGGCAGAACGATGGCAAAGCCCCATTGAGCACTCTAGCCATAAGAATGCCTAGCTCTTCCAGAAGACGCTCTGAGGATGGAATCGTTTGGCTTAGCATGTCCCGAAGATGTCGAGGCCGTAGGCCGTCTAAACCGGCTCCACTTGCACAAGGGAAAGATCGAATGGTCTCTAAAACTAGAGGTCCTTCAATTTTATCCAGGCCTAGAGTGGCGGGCTGTTGCAGAAGGTCTAACTGTTCTTGACACCCGGGTGGACTAACTGGGTGTTTGCTACGTAGTTCAGACTCGGTATGTTCATTTTGTGGTGCCAATGTGTCTGAGGAGAGTAGCGACCGAGCAGCAGAGCGAATATCGCCCTCTGCTAATTTCATCTCTGCCTGGCGCACGCTGTATTGGTCGTTGGTGAAGTGAGACTTCTTGCCGATCGTGCTAGGTATGGTCGAATCAGCGAGACTTTGAAGTGTTCGAAAGTCTATTTCCGCTACATTACTTTTAATGATTTTAGTAAGTGTTTTCTCCTGATTCTTTTGGTGAGGTAGTGTAAACATCAATGATGGAAGCATCATAAGATTATTCCAACTTTCAAGATCGAGCTTTGTATTAAAGTTGCTTAATGCTGCCGTATATGCTGTAGTACAGACTTCTCTAGCCCCACGAGGTATGATTCTGGCAAGCCTTAAACTTCTGCGGGCATGTGATAAGGCTTGTACTAATAATTTCGAGTCAGATTGGGTGTCGGTGTTTGATGTAATGGTTATCTGGTTGTTCGGTCCCGGATTATTATCCGTACGAAGGCTTCGACAAGGAGCTACAGAGTGTTTTCGTGTTATGTGAATTTTCAGGCCCTTAGATGATCGTACGGCTCGCCCACAGTAGTTGCAAACATATGGCGTCTGGGAGAGCGGTAAAGCCATCTCCGAGTCGTTCTCGGTGGCATCTCGAGTATTGTGGTATTGTTGGCTAGTCATTATTATTATTATTATTATTATTATTATATTATTATTATTATTATATTATTATTATTATTATTATTATTATATATAATCTTTTAAATTATAATAAAACAAGATCTATCATCGGTATATATAAAAAATATTATTATTATTATTATTATTATTATTTTTTTTTTCGTATTGGTGCTACTTCTCCAGTGAAACAAAGTGGTTGCTGGCTTGGCTGGGGCTATCAACTTCTCATGCCTTGCCTTTCCAAAGGAAAACGTCGTTTTCATTGTCGGCGCGATGAGTTGTTGATATAACATCAAAATTTAGTTGAGTAGCCGTTAGAATTCGAATTGAATGGCAGCGGCATGCCGATTGAAGCCTACGAGCCGTTACGCGGGTGGTTTCGTTTTGTTTCACCATGTCGTGTGGATCTTCACAGCCTCATGGCTGCTCGTGCCTCTGTCGCATGGCCACACACAGTACACTAAACTGATCACTGAGTTACAGGCATCACTCTGGTATGTTACTTCCTGGGTTTACCAACCTGCACACACATGAATAGACATGTTTCCTCGGAGCTCGATATGCGCACGTCCGCACTCCTTGGCGTCCGCCAGATCGCCAGTATTATTATTATTATATTATTATTATTATTATTATTATTATTATTTTTAGTAGTGTTATTTTTATTTATTAATATTGTTTAAATGTTACAATTGTGAGGTGTGAACGTGTACTCCTTGTCTTCTTCTAACTCCTAAATATTATTCCATGGAACCGACAATACAGCCGGCGTTTCCTCGGCACACAGCAAGTGACAGCAGTTGCCGTAGAAACTCGCCTTCGCGCCGATTCCCTGTGAGATCTGTAATCCGTTGGCCCAGCTCACTGATGAATCTCTTGGTTATTATTATTATTATTATTATATTATTATTATTATTATATTATTATTATTATTATTATTATTATTATTATATTATTATTATTATTATTATTATTATTATTATATTATTATTATTATTATTATTATTATTATTATCCGTGGCATTACGCTGAGGGCAGTCGCGAGGAGGTCGCTGGAGCATGGTTGTAGTACCCGTCTATTGTTGAGCAATCTCGTGCGGCCTCCGATTTGGAACCTCGATGTTCGAGTGAGAAGTGTCAATGTGATGGAACGGTGGACAAGCGTGACCTGTCGTCGGCTTAACTGTGCAAAGTTTTCGCAGTTTTCGCGTATAAAATTCGATTTTTGGACAAGTCCGAGGTGCCATACAAAAACGCTTTTTAATTAACACGAGATTGCTGTTGTTGTGTGGGCCTTAACAATTTTGCCGCTTTATTTGTTAGGCAACAATCCATATTATTTAGAAGTCGGTGTGTTTTTTCAATTACATATCCTAAGTTGTGAATATTGTATCCTAATTTAATCTGACGTCTTATCTAAACCTTTCACCTAGTTCTTGCAGAAGGAGGTACGCCCTCTAGATTTGCAGACGCTATACAAAATACGCCTTTTTATATTCACATGATTTATTTACACACCAGATTGGGTAAAATATACAATAGTACGATTGATATCACTACAGTCTCGTAATGATATTAATATTAAAAATCGTTCAGTGCCAGCTTTGTTAGAGAGGGGATTGCATTACACTCACTGCCATGATATCTTACGCATATACCATAACAATATTTACAAACAAAATGTGTCACAGGGTTCATGGCAAGCGTCTTTCTGACATAGAAGGTGATGAAAACCGTGCACCTTTTTATTATTACAGCAGCTATTGCTGAAAACGTTGCAAGCCATTTTTGGAAATGCTTTTGAAATCTAGTGAATGAACAATTAAAACATATTGGATGCAATGTGATTTATTTATACACTCCAAAGAGTTTGAAGTTAGTGCTTGTAATACAGGTCTAGCCCTTACACAGTCCCAGAGATATAGACCACCTGGAGTTCGGATAGTGTATAATTGAACTCACCTCGGCGTTGATTCACGAAGACATAAACTCTACCACGTCTCAGCTTTTATCATATTTATGTTTGCCGGAGGTGACATTAAAGTCAGCTTCCCTGTGTGACTTGAGGAAGACAGTTTCAGCAGATCACCTCGAAAGCCATTCAGAAAGCTGCAACAAACATGAATACGCTTACTGCAATTTTCAAAGTCTCGAAACACAAATTAATCCACTGCAACTTTGTTTCCTGTGACAAGTGTCTCTCATCCTCGCGAAATTCCTTACAAACAAAACTTGCGCAATTGTGCTAAAGAACGTGTTGGTTTGAACAGGCAAATTGATGAGCTATAAAAAAGGATCACTGCAAACGTTAACGGCGACTCAGAAGCCTCACTCAAATCTATCGACAACTTTCAGTACATTTGCTCATCGAAAGAATTACAAGATTACATTAAATTTGTTTCATGGAAACCTCAAAATTATTGAACACAATAATATAGTTTCGCTCTCAATCGACGTCGATAAACTCAACGAAGCGTTTTACCATTTTTATTTTACCGCTTTACGGTACTACCGTCAACAGCCCATAACATAGACGGCTACAAAACACGCTTCGCTACGTCGTCCATTCAGTCTTATATACTATAGTAAAAGTTCTAGAGCTAGTAAAATAGCACTAGCAGGGCCATCAAGACCACTAAAGCGATAGTTTGATGAGGACTGTCGAAAATTAGAGACTCGAATTTGTGGTTGAAGAAATTGCACAGGCTCAAACTTAGCACCTCTAGCAAAACAAAAAGTGACCTTTATAAAGATGAAGAAGGTCAAAACTTGTGACTCCAGTGTTAACAACATTGTTCAGTGCGTGTCTCGAACATGACCGTATACCAGGAAATTTGAGAAAAGGCGGGCGCTACAAACGTAATTTATCATAGGCAAGATTTAATATCTGAGGACATACGCCTAATATTTTAAGAACATTATCCAAAAATTTTGTCATAACTCGAAATGGAGCGCATTGCACTGGCCTAGAAGGTAGACAGACAACCGAAACTCAGGCAGGCAGGCAGTGCTAGCATGTCCTCATTCATCTCAAATGTCGCAGGACTTAAAAAAGTGCTACACGGGGCCAAAACCGCCAACGTTTTCTACGTGGACGGCCCAATTCGCATGGCTGATCCCAGGGAGCATCTGTTGCAGTTCGATCTGAATGAGGCGGCCAAATGGTGTAACAACAAAGACCACATTGCTTCGATTCAGACATGCAGCCGCCCAACACAGCGTTAAGTCGAAAGACAAGTTTTCAACTCTTCTCAGCCACGTTTGCTATTTGGTTTCATTTGCACTATCCTTTTAATTGTGGTTTACGATAAGACACATCGATGCAAGAAGAGCAACAGCCGTACCAACGAGTAGTAAAAGATCAGCGCTGTAGAGATTAACCTGGAACGGGTTCCATCAATATTTATATCTAACTAACACCTGTTTCGAAATTGCTGAATACGTCTGCAAATATTGCGGGATGCTTTGATCGATAAGCGCCGCGTTTTATGGTACTCCGAACTTGACATATCGAGCATTTCCAAAGTAATAAGAAATGTTTTGGATAGAGATTAATAAGTTGTCTATATATGCCACCAATTATGTAGCACACCAATAAAAGATAGGACGATATTTAATTTAAATAAAATTGACTGAATTATTAAAAAACGTGGACACTGATGTTCCTGATAGAAACGTGTCTTGAGCTGAGCAACTAATATGAAACGTAATAAAATTCAGATTCCGCTATTTATTGATTTTCCGTTTGAACTAGAGTGCCTGCTCTGCCTGCTGAAGTAAACAACAGTTTTGGTTAGTCCGCTCGAACATTTATTTAGTTGTACAAGTGAAAATACTCGAGACGGGCAAGGCACATGCGCCTTAATGTAATCATAACAAGATCATGATAAATAAGTAGCTCTGATAGCCTTACAAATTTGCCCAATTGCAAGAAACGGTTTTGATTGACCATAGTATGCTTTTATAAGCCATACAGTAGGTCATCATTATCTTTGAAGATTGAATTTTGTCCTACTCCCTTATACCAGTAACGAGGAGGCAGATCGAAAAATCTAAATACAATCTAAACTGCATACCTTTCGGCGTGACGTGTTTGATCATGTCCGCTTTTACCGACAAAATGGAATCAAGTTACATTGAAATTGCTACAGAGCAAGATAAAAGCTTAACTCATCGAAGCTCCACCGAAACCCAAAACAGTATAATGAAGCAGAGAACATATAATGAAAAACAGATATGATTAAGATCGGTAAGTGTAAGATTAGGCACGACTTTTTTGGCCAGAACATTTGACTTCCTAAGATGCATGAAAAGTGAGGGGGCCCAATTTTGACGAATCCGTTTCGCCATGCGTCAGACAAAAGCATTATTACTCTGCACGCCACTGAGGACCACAAAGAGCAAACTTTGTCGACTGTTTAATCTTATGTCAGAAATTTACATTTTAGTCAAAAAAACTGTTAGGATTCCGATGCTTTGAGGCATAAGAAATGTGTTTTTAATTTATAGTATTGAGCAAATTTCTAAAGCACTTGCAGTGAAGTTTGTTTGGGAAATTCTGTTGCAGTCTTTTAACCAAAGAAAGGTATTTCACTTGACGTCCTGCGACCTTTGCGACTTTGCACGGTCTGACGCTTGGTGAATTAAAATTAACCAAAATTTGGCAATGCTCATAGTATCACCGCTAAAATACGACCGTGGGTGGCCAAGTGGGTTCATGCAACTCCAACTATTGTTCCGTATTTTATATCATGGTAACATAGTGGCTTATGGACTTTTACATACCATGCTCTTCTACAGGCATGTGAACGTCCTGTGCTGATTGTCACCTGCCTCCATTATGTCATACATCTGAAAGCTCTTGTCCTACTTTGAAAGTGAGATCAACTGCGACATGGCACCCCATATGCTGAACAGTTGTGACTGAGGTAAGCACAAAACAGAGTACAAAACTGCAAATGTACAGTCTTGGTTACCATTCAGTTTTAAGACAACACTTATAGAAGTTTCACGCGGTTGTTTGTACGTCGAAAAAAAATACCATTGACTTCCCTTGTAGCTCTTTATGAGAATATGAGAGTGACTTGGCGGAACAGTAGATTATACGCGCGCATCAGCATATTCGAAGCGCCTTATCTCAGGAAATGACCCCCCCGGCCAGTGCGAATACAGACCTGCTGACGAAGCTGTCGACGCAAACTCATCTGGTGTTAAGATAGGAACTATTTAACTGTC
Source organism: Dermanyssus gallinae (assembly GCA_003439945.1). NCBI lineage: Eukaryota > Metazoa > Arthropoda > Arachnida > Mesostigmata > Dermanyssidae > Dermanyssus > Dermanyssus gallinae. The sequence goes on from QVRM01004823.1 coordinate 8,421, forward strand.
TGGCTATGCACACCCAACTGACCCACTTTGTAACACAGCAATCGGTGATTAACTCGATCAAACTTGCTTCTCTGGTTAAAATAGGGATCCCGGGAGCAGAAAGATCAATATAAACGTATTACCTACCATACATTGAAAGAAAATTGGTTTATGTGAAATTAAAATAGTGCTCGAACGTTGCCTGACTGTTTGTTCAAATTTGCACTGTATTTGCAGCTGTTAGCCTGCTCGGTACAATGTAACTGTAGTGTGGGTCGTTTTAATACAAATTATGTATACACAGCTAATAACATAGCTATCATAATTCACGTCTACAATTTGTTACTTGCGCATATTGTAGGCTATATTTTTATTGAACAGTTAGTTGCAAAGCTTGCAACTAATTTGAATATTTTAAATAAAAGTTTTATTTGTGAAAGTTCCTATTTTTGTTTAGATTTATACCAAAGTTGTTTTTTTTGCCAGAGAGCATTCAACGGGAGTTTTTGCAAAACGAAAATATCATTCGGTCTTGGTATTTTTTATGTGGAATCTGAGCTTCATCCTCCGGATGTGCTGTTTGGTTACCTGATGCATCACGGACATAGTTGCTAAATTAAGTCGAGAGGAAAAGGCAACAAAATTACTTTTGTGGAGTGTGCGTTGTTACCTTGCCGCTCTGACGCTGATCAAGAGAATCAAAAACGTAAGGCCAGGTATGGCGGCAAAAGTTAATGTCCGGCGATTTCTTCGATTGGTTTTATTATCCTGCGCGTATTATCGTCGTATTGTCATGACTAATACGAATAGTGCAAAACCATGAGCGCGGGTAGAGAAATGCTCGTGTCTATAAATGCGCTGTTTTCTCGTCTATTTAGTCGACAAGGCTTGCTGATGCACTGCAATAATTTAATGCTTGCTTTTATAAAATATTAGATTTTCTGAGAAAATGATCACCATTCAAAGTGACGTACTTGCCAAAACAAAGCCGTTTACATTTACATATATTTATCATCAATTTATTTCATTTATGATGAGACTACTTACCCTCCTTCGGTCATTAATTAATTTTCACTACCAATAGTATGGTATTTATATTATATCATTTTGTATCCTATAACGCAGTATCAACACATGTATCACAATTGTTTAAGCAAGTGAGTTTTAATTATATCCCGAGCAAGATGGCTTAGTGGCAAAAGGCCTTTGCTGTGCTTTCGGGAGGCCTTGACCGACCATGATCGGAAAAAACGGGGAGCACAGATGTCTCAATAAAAAAGAGATGGTGCATACCATTTAGCCCTTCATATAATGTTGTCTCTGCATTGGCAAAGATTTTTTAACCAAAATACAAACAACACAGTGGTATCCCGGCTGCCAAGAAATAGCTTTGGCAAACACATAACGTATATTAACGCGTCCCCTTATGCTGCCGCGTTATGCGCCTTTGGTATCAAAGGGGTGACTTGTACATTTAGATATACATCAATTGTGTTGCCTACGGACCTAAGGCTGTGCGCCATCTCATCAATTTCTGAAGTTGCCTAAATAATACGGGAAAACCGCTTAGAATATATATATATATATATATATTCGCTCACTTCCTTCGTCATGCTAATACGTGTCTCAGTAGATGGAAGTGACTCCCAAAGCCGCCGCGTGCACAGAATAGGCACACAAGTTTTGCGTGGCTCACAGTGAAATGCATCTATCGAAGGGATTTTCTATCACGACTGCATGCTTTCTGAAAGATATGTCCGTAGAATTGCTAAGTTAGTCTTACAGGTATCATCCTATTCCCATTTATGCATGATAAAGGTGCGTTGTATTGTGCGGTACGCCGAACAAAACAATTTTGCTATTTCCGGCGTACCAAAGTACGGATACCTATTTTCTTCCTGCTCTATGGCATCATTGTATTATAAACTAACAAGTCTGCATAACAAAATACAGCCCAGCTGCGATGCAAATACTTTGCATAGACTAATGACCTAACGCTTTATTATTGAATTAACTTTCCTGACCCTCACACCATGATACAGTCTGCGATGGCATTGCCCGCTGGCGCGTAGAGAACGGTATGCTGTTCTCTATTTCCGACTGTCTTGTGCTAAAGTATAAAGTGGCCTTGTTTTTACCAGCAGTTAGTTATGTACGTATAATCTAGAAATTCACATGACTGCGAACCTTGACTGAGCAGATACAGACCGGATTTTTAGACACAACGTAAAATATACCACCTTCTCTTGACTTGCATTTTCCACAATGTAACTAATATGACCGTTCTACGCCAACAAGGTAATTCGTTGTTTTTCGCCGACTCATCTCTGTAGAATAGTGAGGCCTCCAAAACTACTCAATGGCTTCTTTCATGCTAGAAGAAACAATTTAAGCATTCAATACTCTATTCATTCAAAAGCTTGCTCGGAGCTCATCTGTTGCGCGGTCTGTTTCCATGACGGGTGGCGAAGTGGGCGTGCACAAGCCCTAGCCTTCACAGCCCGTTTGGCTGCTAAGGGTTCGTATTTGTGAAACAATTAAACCGCATCATATACCACTGTATAAACCCCTTGTGATAATGAAGGGGCTTATATATATATATATATATATATATATATATACGAGGTGTGTTCAAAAAGTATCGCGACTTTTGTGTTTTTTTCAAAAATTATTCATTTATTCATGAATATCTATTTTGTCCCCTTCAAAGTAATCCCCATGAGATATTATACACTTGTGCCAACGGTTTTTCCAATTTTCGAAGCACTTCAAAAAACCATTTTTTTTTATCTTGTTCAGCTCCTCCTTCGATGCCGTCTTTATCTCGTCAAGCGTAGCGTAACGTCGTCCTTTCATGGGCCTCTTCAGTTTAGGGAACAAGAAAAAGTCACAGGGGGCCAGATCTGGGGAATACGGTGGCTGCGGCATCATTAGTGTGCTGTTTTTGGCCAAAAACTCGCGCACAAGCAACGATGTGTGAGCAGGGGCGTTATCGTGGTGCAAAAGCCAATTTTTGTTCTTCCACAAAGCCGGGCGTTTCTGGCGGATTGCTTCGCGCAAATTGCGCATAACTTGCAGGTAATATTCCTTATTGACCGTTCTACCCTGTGGCAAGAACTCATGATGCACCACGCCCCTGCAATCGAAGAAAACTGTCAGCAAAACTTTCACATTCGACCGAACTTGGCGCGCTTTTTTCGGTCTTGGTTCGTGCGGCAGCTTCCATTGAGATGAATGAGCTTTGGTTTCCACGTCATAACCATAAACCCACGATTCGTCACCAGTTATGACCCTCTGGAGCAAATTTGGGTCGTCGCGGACAGAGTCCAACATCTCATTAGCAATGTTCATGCGATGCTGTTTTTGGTCGCAATTGAGCAATTTTGGTACGAATTTCGCGGCGACCCGTCTCATGCCCAAATCATTGATAAAAATCGAATGGCACGAGCCAATCGATATGTTTAGGTTCTCAGCAACTTCTCTAACGGTGATTCGACGATTGGCCAATACCATTTTCTCCACTTCATTAATTTTTTCGTCTGTTGTTGAAGAGCTCGGGCGTCCGGCACGCTCTTCGTCGTTCACATCTTCTCGGCCTTCTGAGAACATTTTGTACCACCGATAAACGTTGCTTCGGTCCAAGGTAGCTTCTCCGTATGCCACAGTCAACATTCGGAATGCATCCGCGCACTTAATTTCGTTTTTCACACAAAATTTGATACAGGTTCTTTGATCCATTTTTTTGAATAGGTAAAAATCGAAGACGATCCAAAACACGTGCAAGCAAAGCAGCTGTCAACAATTAAGTGAACATTCAAAATGGCCGAGCTTGTCGGCATAAGTGAGAGACATGAGTACCAACATAACGCCACAAAAAATCGAAATTCGAATATACGTAACCCGCAAAAATTCAAAAGTCGCGATACTTTTTGAACACACCTCGTACATACGAAGCCTCTTGAAAACGCTAATGAGTGTTGGCCACAAGTAAGAAACGTCTCAGTTTGCCAATCTATTCGCAAAGGGCTTGCTTGAGCTCGCGCGAATTTTGACGATCAAAATCGTCCGAGCCAAAACGATAAGTGAAAAATAAACGGAGTTTTGTTAGTTGCCAATACCTTGGCTGTAGTATCGGCCGTAACCCTCCTTGCGATCGGCCAACTACTGTTTTACATTCCGTAGCTTTCTAGGCGCTTCGTGTAAGTAATCAGTTGAAATTGACCTCCACTACTCAATTCCAAAAATTGACCGAGCTTCAAACAGTTGTTCATGAGCAGTGGGGCAAACTTGACGTTTCCCATCTGCGACTAATAGTCGACAACATTTTGAAGAGACCGCGAGCGTCTATAAAAAACAAGGGGTGAAATTATATATAGATATATATATATATATATATATATATATATATATATATATATATATATATATATATATATTCATATCTGTACTAAATAAACTAAGCGTTTGCCATGTTAGTATCTGCTGCCGGTATTTTAAAGTGACCCTTCAAAGTTGTTACCGTAACGATGGGCTATATATATATATATATATATATATATATAACTAACAAAATCTACCGGCTAGCAAAGAGTGAATCGCTCAAGCTATACGAGCAGGAGCTAACGTTTGTAAATAGATTCACATACCTGGGCATCACAATGTTCCCTTCAGACAAGATCTTTGCTGCGCGCATACTACGCAATAGAAGCAAGGACACGGAACGCACTGGTTCCGTCAACGGCACTCAAAAGCCCGCAGGTGCTTTCACTCACGGCTGTGCAAGCCCTTTTCGATATAAAAATAGCACCAATTGCTTCACACGACGTCAAGTTCCAATGAGCAAAATTAAGTGTTGCACACGATGACCGCGTAACTCTGCCTTTTGAAAACTGGCATTGGGCTTACAAACATCCGCATATCTTCTCGCGTCTTGTTTATTTATATATCCCCTAATATACTCAATATTCTCTGATTCGTAGCACAGATCAGAAAGCAGTTCGCACTTTCCGAGACTTCGGCCTACCTTTAGTTTATTGTACAGTAGAACAAAGAACAACAGGCCTTACATCAACTCCAGATTTTACACCGTAGGAGCAATACTAATCTCAGAGTGGAAGAGAGTAAGTAATACTATTCGAAGGCAAATTTAATGCCCATCGCTTTCGTACCAAAGTGAAGTGCTGCGCTACTTAGTTGTTTAGTAACTAAACTGTTTCGACAGCCATATGGAAAGTTATATAAAACAAACACGCCGGAACACAGAATATTGCTGTGCCCGGCGTGGTCTCCATTACGCACGGACTTAACCACAGCAAGTGACGGCAGTCTTCAAAAGCTGATACACCTTCTTATGAACTCCCATGATGACTGGAATCTTATAGCTCGCACAATCTAACGTTTTTATGCACGCCAAAGAAGAGAAGAATCGTTTTTACATACTAGACAAGGCCCTGTGAGGCACTCCGGGCAGCTAAGATAAGGACGCTACTATTTACCCCCCCCTCAACTGTTTGAAGTATTGCTTGCGCAGTTCCCAGTTGAGTGTGGGGATGGGGGCATAACTGGCTTTTAGTGGGTTGGAGCACTACCGGCCCACATTTGCAGCTGAGCTTTCCTGCCGTGTGTGCAAACCGCATTTTCCAGTTAGTCTCTTCTCAAAAAAATATATCGAAAGTGAATGCATGCATACTTTCTAGCATTCTGGTCTGCTTTAGCAAGGGTGTAACAGAACACTAGGTACATATTTTAAGGTTTGATAGAACTCGGCACAAAAATATCAGCAAAAATATTTCGGCAAAATATTCGGTTCTGAACGTGAAAGCTTTAACGTAAGGCATAACAACGTATCGACTTTTTATGTTATTTTTAATCCGTCAATTCTATTCTGATCGAAACGTCAGCTTGCTTCTGGTATCTTCCAAATAATGCAGAATTTTTCCGATTCTCCTGCAAACGTAGACTTTGCGGGAGCTATGTAAGAGCTACACAGCTGTGTAAGAGAAAAAAAGACTGAATAATTACGTTTATAAATTTCTCTCTCTCTCCCCTTTATATAAATAGAGGGGGGACGGGCGTTTCAACGTATATGTTCATATAGCATATATACACACAACATGAAAAAACGAAGCTAGTTCCATATATATCGGCGATACGACTTACGCCGCTTTATACGATAATACCAACTATGTCGCCTACGCCGGGCTACGTAAACGTAGAAGTGCTTGACGTCCTCATGTTCATGGCGTCATGAATGATGATGACGATGACGACGACGACAACAACAACAACAACAACAGCAAGGCCGCCTATTCATTACGTGGCGCAAACGGAGACACTACGCCGTTTTTGGGTTCTTCAATGCATGTGCCCCACGTGGTTGCTTGTTGCGGCATTCGACAGATGATAACCAGAATATTAATAGTACCTTGTATCTCTTAGAAAGACCGCATCTTTCTGCATTCGGTCGCTACTACTGCTACGACGCTTGCTACCATAAGCTCTTCTTATTTGCCCTAGTGCCTTGTAGCGAAACGCAAATAGAAAGGCTAGATTTAGCCAAGGAGCGCGATGGCCAACGGATACGTTCATGTAGTAGCCTAGAATCGAATTGCTCGGTTGAATACAGCGGTTAGTTTCTTAAACTGTGTGCTGTTCCTGGTGTTGCTATCTTGGTTGTTGTCGTTTTCGTTGTTGTTGTTGCTGATGTTGTTATTGTCGTCGTGGTTGTAGTTGTTGTTGTTGCTGCTGTTGTTGTTGTCGTCGTCGTTGTTGTCATTGTTGTCGTCGTCGTCGTTTGTTGTTTTTGTTGTTGTTTTGTTGTTGTCGTTGTTGTTGCTGTTGCTGCTGTTGATTATACTACTAATAGTGCTACCACAACCATCATATATGCAATATTGTGATCATGGCTTTCTGTGGGGTTTCGGGAGCCAAAGCGGGGCGCGGAAGGGGAAGAAGTGTGGGCGCTGTGTGAGGTTCGAGTCAGTCGAGTGGAGTCGCCCGTTGAAGTGGACCGCTGCCGAGGCGAGACGAGGCAATGACTCCGCTCTACTCCGCAGCGGGCCCCGCCTCGAGCAGGCAGGGCCAAGGTGTCGCTGTCACCGACAGCGTCCATGCGACGAAATATGCGAAGTTTATCAAGTAGTTATTGTTGTCAGTATTCGTAGTCGCCGTCGTCGTCGTCGTAGTAGACAATATTGTTGTTGCTGCTATTATTGTTTTTTGATGTTGTTATTGCTGTTACGCCTACTGCTACTGCAATTGCCGTTGTTGTACATAGACCATTTGCTTGCATAACAGTCCCGACCTGTCACCTATCTTGTCCTCGATCAATAACAATTCGTGTCATTTGCGTTTCAGCAATTCGGTCGCGCCGGCGGAGATCGTGCGCTGGAGCTGCTGCTGTAGGCAATCAGTCTATAACCCGTCTATCAACCGGTCGGTGGGTCAGTGATGTTGCAGTCAATTCTAGACCGGTGGAACGCGCGCGCGTCGATGTCGATGGTGACAAATCGAGACTGGACTTGGACATTCGACAACTGCTTCACGTCTACTACGATGCTGATTCTGATGATGACGCCGGCAAGCGAAAAAGGGACTTCGTACTCCACCTTCGTTCACCCATTCAGCGCTTTCTTTCGCTCGCTATGCACATCATTATATATTCCTCTCTCTCTCTCTCTTCTCTCTCTCTCTCTATATATATATATATATATATATATCTTTCTTTTTTCTTTTTTTCTCTCGCGCTTGCTCCTAGCAACTTCTGCCATGTATAAGGCACACAATCACTGTTTACGCACGCATGGGCCAAGTTCAGTTAAGACGTAACACACACGTTCGCAAACACGTGCTGGGCACGGCGATGGCGACGTTGATTGATAGAAATTAAGTAGCACGGATACTCATCGTAGTAGTAGTAGTAGCAAAAGTAGTAGTAGTAGTTGTTAATGTTGTTGTAGTTGTTGTTGTTGTGGTAGAGGTTACGCTACTGTTGTATAGCTGCCCAGGCGTTGCCGGCGCCCGTTTGGCGTCTACGACCGCATAACCTATAGCCAGCACAGCGACCAAGCGGTGCTTGCTGCGGTGGCCAGCAGGCTTCGTGTGGAAAACGACCTGACGTAGTTACGATTCGGCAATCGATCAATAATACGACGCCTATACCTATATAAAGAAGCCTCTTTAAACACAGACACACCATGTTTGCATATCTGGCCCTATATATATATATATATATATATATATAGGACCACGTGCGTTAAGCCCTAAATACGGATGCTATTCACAAAGGACCATTTTCGACCCTTTTACGACAAAAATGTCCACAGAATCTAAGACTGTGAGATCTATACAAATGTACGTCTATATATATCACTATAAATTATTTCTACGAATATTGCCATAGCGAATATCTCTGTCCCTACGTACATAAATATACATAGCACCGATTCCGACAGTTTCGACAAAACGTTTTGTAGGCTATTCTGCTCCCACGGAACTATAATAACCGAACAGAGGTAACATAGAAACTATTCGCATTCTTTCGAAAATGCCAATATCATTCCGGAAGGGGCCCTTCTTTTGAATACGACATTGTTGAAATCATATATATATATAATATATATATCTCGTAGTAATTATGCAACTTCACGAATTGATGCGATGGCGCACAGTTTACAGTAACAGGAGATATATATATATATATATATATATATATATAACTACACAAGAGGGGTCAAGATAGACATTACTAAAATAATTAACTGTTTTGGATATATTTATACTCCTAGGCTTGAAAGGCAGAAAGCCCTCTGGATGCGGCAATTCGACACCTGACAAATCTAAATTCAGACTTGATATTTTTTTAAGCTAATACACGTTTAGCTATGTGAGAAGTTTTGATTTCATAAGCTTTCATTTAACAAGGGAGTAGATATCAGAGTAATAACAATACGCTCTTGCCTGTATATATAAGAACAATGTACTCTGTCTGCTCCACTCTATTCCCCAGTATCAAAAACTTAAAATCATTGGGACTAGGTTACAGGAGCACTGTTCTGTATTCCTACCTGAACAAATCAACCTTAAATTTTGGAATCATGCATTTTTACAAATACATTTCTACCCTGCTGCCTACAAAATATTCACATAATTTAGTTTAGATAACCGCCTGATCTGGGATCTTTCTCGATAAAAGACACAATAAAGTAATGCCTTACAAAGTATAAGAAGGTGGCGCCGATATAGCCTGATGCAAGTTCCACACTACCTCGTAACATCTAAGATATACGTAACTGCATTGCTTTAATATATACATTATTTATATATACATTAAGATACGCATAAAGAGAAAGGTAAAGTTTTTGTCTGTAATTCGACTTACGTCATTGGAAGGGTCCTAGGAACATGATATACTTACTTAGTTTCCTGTTCACTGGCTTTGTCAGAGTGCTTAGTTATTTGTGCTTAGTCATTTAAGATAACTCTATAAGTTTCTACAACGGCCATATCGGTTGTACAAGCAATTTTTTATTACTCGAGAACTGAGAGGTGGGATGGATCAAAACGTGATTGCCTCATGCTGTTCAGTGATATCAGCTGTATATTTACATGGTTCTATACACAAACCTCTGAGCTCAGATCCTCCAACAGCCTACAATGCTTGTGTTGAGTTTGACTCTCGAGCCTATCGACATTGTCTGTTCCCTTTCGTCTGGCCTATCTCGTCAGCTATTTTAGTGTCAATCCTGCTTAGTTCATGGGCTAGAGCTCGACTCATCCGATGCCATGATGCGGTACGACAGTCATTCGATCTCAGTTATCGTCGCGTGCTAGAAAATTTAGTCATTGTGGACGCTCGCTACTAACGCAGCCGGCGTCGCTTTGCTCAGTTAATTCACTCAATTCTAACCCGATCCCGATATCAATAACTGTGCAATTGTGGTCAATTCGTCGGCATTGTCTTTGTCGTCTTGTTACTGCCGCTCACACTAGCGGACTTTTTTGACTTAGGTGTGTAAACATATCGATAGACAATTAACAACAAAGTGTTGGCAGGTGGTATGATGATGCTGCTATTGCTGCTGCTGTTGCTGTTGTTGTCCGTTACCAAAGATGAACCAGCTTCAGGTGGGCAGCGTCATCGATGAGATGTACTTGTTGAGTTGTATGTCCCGTTGACGAAGTAGTGAAGGCAGTGTTCTTGACTGCTTCCGGTAATCGGTGTCAGATCGGCGCTGTCAGACGTTGACATGTCGGGTGGTTTCCCACCAGGAGGCGACGGTACAGGAGAGAAGGTGAGGACAATAGTCCCAGGTGTTTCTTTTTTGCTTTGTCTTGCAAGACAAGAGAGAGCATGTTTTTTTTCTAAATCATGCGTCAGTTCATGTGAATACTATGTTAGATCTGTGCATAATAATCACCGCTGACACGCTGGGCCATCGACGATGGTGTGTGGGTGTGTATGTAAACGTGCTAACGGAGGTGGTGGACGGGACAACATGGGAAGATACGCTTGCTAAAGCATTGTCACTACACCTCGACGGCACGCATAATGTTTCGTCGGCGCTGCTGGACCTCGAACAAGGATCTGGCAATAAGGTCATCCGCTGAAAGACGTACCGCAAATCACAGTAACAAAAAATTGTCATTAGTTAATCCTGTGATGATGACAACGTTGCAATAACGTTATTTTCGACATCCCGACAAGTCTGTTGCTGACTTGTATCATGCATGCATATTTTGTAGCCTAAGCTTATTATTGCAAGTTCGCGAAGCTCATGCGTGTAGTGAACCTAAGACACACGCTGAGTTACGCAGCTGCTACTGCCGTTCTCGTAAAAGGTACTCTGTTATATGTTCATACGTAAAGTATATATATATATATATATATATATATATATATATATGAGATAATGTGTACATGTTGGTGACGGACAGTCGTAATCTGTGCCTTCCATGGCTTGTGAGAGATGAACGCAGAAACGTGCCTAGGAGACTAGCTTGCTAGTCATAGTTGTCATCTACCGGGGTGTTGCCTGTTTGACTCCTGTTATTGATCGAATTGTCTTTGAGATACGCTTATTGAGAATAGACGACAGACCGTATTGCTGTGAGTCACCGACCATGCTGCCACCAGAACCGCTGGGGAAACCCTAGAGATCTCAACATGTCCGTCCACATGTTGCTGCTCTAAGTGCTAATTCTGATATATATATAAGGATGGCATATGTGTTAAGGTATACATGGCAAGTGAATAACGGATCAATCGGTCAATATTTATATACACATATATGTGAACATGTATACATATCTACGAAAAGAAGAAAAATGCAGTTAAAAGTTACACTCGCCTCCGTTGGAATTGTAAAAAATGTTCGCATTACTGTCGACTCGTAACTGCTAAAGAGCTTTCAGGCTGTATTACAGGCCAAACGACTTATTTACATTAGATGCACGATTGGCAACACAAGGCCAACTTATTTTGAGGGGTATATATATATACATATGAAATTAAATTTACCTTCTCACGGCAACCGAAAATACTATTTAAAACCAGAAATCAATGTTTCTAGCGACGACAGTACAACGCAAACAGCTGGATTCTGTCATTTACAGAGACAGAAAGTGTGTCGCATTGTATAGCTTGATCGCTTATGCTGCCTCCCTAAGCGCCTCTGATATAAAAAGCTGACATAAATATTGAGGTATATATGATGTAAAGCGAATACTAACTCAATCAAAAGCTGTAATCTAAAAATTCGTAACGCTCTGGATTTATAAAAGCACTCCTTGGAAGTAGACACTCTTTTGACACGCAGCAAAAAGCTGGTGTACGACTTCATAAAAGACTGCTGATCGAGGATTAGCTTGCGAACAGCAACATTATTGATAATGTAATAACTGATCAAATTAAATGATTTATTTTGCTGTACGCAAACTATATATATATATATATATATATATATCGGCTAATCAGTATTGCAAGCAGCGGCAAGAGGATTAGAGAGACATACTGGCTACACAGAAAAACTGTGGTGCAAGCAAGGTCCGAATTACTTTATGAAGCAACAACTATAGGCAAAGTCAGACTAATAACAGGTTACTAGCTCAAAACAACTTGGCGATCTACAAGCAAATAGATTAAGAAGCATAGTACATGTTGAAAAGTGAAAAAGACGAAGCAGATATCAAAAGAGAGAGAAAGAGAGACCTCTTGCCGCTGATCGCAACCCCAAATCGCCGGTTGATCTTGTGGTTGTTCATGTTGTTGCTGTTGTTGTTGCTGCTGCTGCTGATGATGATAATGATGGTGGTGGTGGTGCTATTGTTGACATGGTGATGATGTTGTCCGAAGTAGGTAACAGTAGTTCGCTGCTACTGCTCTCCTATATCGCGGCAATCTCTGTGGTGGCGTCTGCAATTAACCAGCCCGATACGGTTAGACATACAACCGTACCAGGCCCACTAGTCAAATAGCGTCAATGGAAAACAAACAAGGGTGCAACACCATACCCTCAGACCTCGAAGGTAGACGACATACAACAAGCTTTAGCTAACCCAAGCACAAAACGCATCGATACATCAACAGCAACGGCCTAGAAAAGCGAAAACAAGTCAAACCCTTAATGCAGGTTTGAAAGAACAGAAGTATTAATGGCAGCAGTGTCATCAAATACAACAACAACAGCATTTTTGGAACAATAAGAACTATGGCAATACATAGCAGGTAATAAGTAGCCCTGCAAATGCCCAATATATATATATATATATATATATATATATATTGACTCTCATTTTGCGCACGGATTTCCATGAAAACCTGGAACATGTAAAGGAAAAGGTGTAAGTGAGTCACAGGCCATCGTTTTCCGGCCTCAGGATCAAGGGAACAGTCATAAAGAAATTCCAGACGAGTTCATGCCCATTTATTCTGGTTAACTCCCATTATCCGCCATATATATAATATATATATATATATATATATATATATATATATATATATATATATATATATATATATATATATACTATATATACATATATATATATATATATATATATACATATATATATATATATATATAAGAAGTTATGTCACGGTTGACCTTTACTTTGTATACTGAGACAAAATCCTTAATATGCGTATGCTATTCATCTCTTAACGATTTTTCATATACAAGGACTCTGAACTTATATACTAGCACACACACACACACATTGCCACATTGATAAAGCAAGAACGAGAGAAATAGAGAGGAAGAGGAGAGCGCGCAAAGTGAAACTATACATACAAGTGAAAAAAATGCTTTTGATCTAGCCATAAATACATGATATAAATGGATATAAATGAAAGACCCCAACATAACGTCAGACGCAGCAACACCAACGACTTCTAACTTCTTTCTACTTCCAACTACTGACTCTCCGCCTGCAGTTGCTTCTGCCAGAGTTCCAGTTATTTATTGCTAGCTTTCGCTTTGGTGGGAACACAGCAGCAGGAGCAGCAGTTAGTGTTCACGTTTCACGACGCAGGTTGTAGTCGTAGTAGAGGTAGTCGTAAGTACCACCTGGCGCCGAGGTAAACGCCAGGCGCACAACAATAGAGAGAAACACATATGCGGGACTGCGTGAACACGCTGGGCTGGCTGGTTGACTGGGTGCCTGAAGCTTGCAAGCTTGTTTGTGTGCCCGCCACCCAGCTAAGCCACCAAACGCACTTCATATGTCAGCAGCAACAGCAACATTTCACACACTCCGCCATCGAGTGACTCGACAGGGGGGGGGGGGGAGGGTAATAGCGAGTTCGGTCTCTGCTGTCATCGGTCTCTCTCGACAGCCTGTGAGCCTGTAGAATAAAACAGGAACCTAGAATAGGTAACGCTGAGTGAGGGCCTGGCTTGCTCTAGTTGCTTGCTGTCTGTCCACGTGTGTATGTGGACCTACCTCTAGACCATTTTATGCCTATTTGCCTTTGACAAACAAGAAGAGCTGGTGGCACCCAATTCACAAGTCTGTCATCATCACCAGTTCATTATACACAGGCGCGTCCACATATATATATATATATATATATATATATAATGAAAGAGGAAGATAGAGAAAAACAGCCGGGCTTTCCGGAATTAGTATAGCTGTACGGTTGGTTACGGTAAGGGCGGCGGTGGTGGTGGTGGTGGCAACAGCGTCACCGTTACTATCGCGGTGATCGGTAGAGAGTCGGCACGCATCTTAGCATCAACCAGTTTGTCAAGCTCACTAAGATTACTATTATATATATATATATATATATATATATATATATATATATATATATTTATATATGTATAGCTGGCGTCGGCGTGACACGGCGAGCCACGACGCTTCGATTATTTCTCTCACCTGCTGCGGAGCGACCGAACGAGCCCGCGCGAGACGAAGGGAGAGAGAGACAGATACAAACAGATCGAAAAATGTATATATATATAGAGAAAGAGATGCTGAACTTGGCAGTGGCTGGTGCTGTTCCTACCTATAGATTTACTAGCTGCGTCTTATTTAGTCGACAGCCAAGACAATCAGCTGGAGCGGCGGTCTATATTCAGAGTGAACTAACGTATATAACGGGGGAGGAGAGGGGAGGGGTGTCTCTTGTTAAGACGACCAGTCATCGAATGGAAGGATGAAAAGAATATCGCCAGCGCCTAGTTGCCAGGTGACTTACTACGGTAGTTAATATTATTCTTATTATTATTAGGACCATAATCGGCCGCTGGCGTTGGACGTCACTGTCTCCGACACGTACGCCCTCGGCCATCGTGCACTAACCAGCGCGGGCGTCGGCCACATCATTCATCAACGAGAGATACACAACCGGAGTCTATACGCGCATCATTGTTGAGGACTACGTTGTGAGCCATCTCGCGTTTGAGGAAAGGATTCGCTCAAACTTACAAAAGAGCTTGGGAAAAAGCTCGCTAAGATCGACCGCATTCCTCCGACAGGCGTGTCATTGGAACTACAGAGAGGCAACGCCAAGATGATGTTGAGTAATCACCGACACTCAAGCAATAAGAATAACTATACACAATATTGTATATGTTATAAAAGTAATATATTGGTACTTGTGATACATGCACATATTAATATTACTAATAAACCCTGTTATTATCATTATTATTATTAAGTAATCACAATTGTGATGTACGAACGTTTAAGCTAGATTTATCACTGCTATGCTCGCTTCCAAATGATTGTGTATTATTATACTTATTGCTAAGAGCATCGGTTACAACAATATCAATATGAACAATAGCTGTCCCACAAATATAACTCGGCGGCCAAAAATGCTGCAGCCTATGCCCGCAATGATGCGGATTATACCGGTCGTAGGCAATTGCCGATACACTACCATCTGGTCAACTAAGGTGTTCTCTCCTATAACGTTCGACATCTACGCCATAAATGCCTATACTACGTTGCGCACTTATCGATCATCTAAGCAGAGGCCGGAGATCCAGCTCTCAAAAGCCAGCTTAGAGACAAAACTGCTGACGCAATCTGTTTAGTATGATCATTATTGGCAGCATAAATGATGGACGGCTGACACCGGTGAACCAACGATCACTAGCGTTAGACAAGATTTTGACCTAATCAAAATAACTCATCTTTAACTAACATTTAGGGCATGCTGAACACGTTATTTTTTACATGTATATTTCAGCTTACCATATCTACTAGTCCTAAATTAAGTCCTACGTAAAAATATTTATTTGTAAATATCCTCATGCATTTATATTCGGCTTTATAACAGCATTGAATATATATTGCCCATATAGCTAAATATTCGCACTTGATTGCACAATCGCAGCACATACAATAAAAGCCTATTACAACTTTTTTTAAGGTACGACGCAGTGCAACGCGGGTTTGGCAGACAGAGAGCTATAACAATCATACCTTTCATTCGCTCTCAATCAGGATTACACAAGAGTAGAGGCATAAGCGAAAGCCAACGGGGTTTCATAGTCTACTCATCATAAAAATTATCGTTAACACGTACATTCTCCGTTTATCCTAAGTTATTACTTGACCCTAGTTAACCTTCTGTTCTTTTTTATCTACTGCTTGCCCTTGTGCGCGCCACAATAACCTTTCTTCCATATACCGTTTCCCCGTTGTTAAACGTAATAATAATAAAAACGACTAGAGTATCCGATGTTGCAATGTTGTCTATGAGGTGTCTACAGATTTCTCACAGCCGCAGGTGCGAGATGCCTTGGAGGCCGCTCACTAAGGCGCTCACTAAAGGAAAGGTCGCCTCGGTGGCCATGAGCCGACCCCGGCCAGGCCGACGAGCCCTTGACCTAGCTTGGCCCTGTTTCCTCGACGAGCAACTGCGACCGCTAAAGCTGCTATAAGAAACAGCCAGCACGACTGTAGTATTTATCTAAGAGTGTGTTAGAATGGTATTTTAGATACAGCCCAGCTGTAACAGCTAAACAGCGAGCAACACGGTAGGCAATACCTGTTCCGATTGTCACTCACGGTTTATACAACACATAAAGAAAAGCGTGTCTGACAAAACGTGTTAATGAGCAGTATCATATTAGATAATGTTCGCGTAGCACAGCGTGTGCGCTACGGCAAACTTGTAGTTGTCGAATACTATTCCCAGGTTCGTCAAAATCACTTTTTCTTAATGTATGTTTAGTGAAACATTCACTTGCTGTTCTCAATGAAACCCGTACCGTAACAGTGCTGCAAATAAATATATATATATATATATACGCATAGACGATCACCCGCCTGATTATTTAAATAAAGTCGAGCAAGTTACTTTGTTCGGTAACCAGATAATAACAGCTGAGCGAAGGACAATAGCAGCCCTAAACGAAACCGCTGGACGAATGTTAACTTCTCTCTTGGCGGTACTACAAAACGTGGTACTTTTGCTGCTCAAAGCCAAAATTAAGGTGTTTAGCGTTCCTTTCAAGTTTGCGTTAACACAATTACGGTATCACTTAGCAGCTTCACCAGCATACTACTGGGTGGCGTACTTCCGCAGTGTTTCAACAACAGCAGCAGCAATGTCAGTACCATGACCACTTCGTTAAATCATCGATTGGTGAGACGAGTATCGCCGCCTGTTAAGAAAAGCGCAAGCTCCTATAAGACCCAGTAAGCATAACGTTTGTAGACATAAGGCAGTTCATCGGGGTAATGAAAACGGAACGCTGTGACGACGGAAGCATGAGTCGGAATATATGTACGTCAACACATGGGAGCCTTGTAGTTGCTTCATCCAGTTCGAACCACTACAGCCAGAGGATTCGATCGCGATGACTCTCCAATCACATCCGAGAAGGGAATTAACCTATTAATATTGCCGAAACTGTACGAACAAATTTTAGCATTTATAATGCTCATCAACCATACAGAACCATGTTACCCGCGTGAAAGCGCCTCGTCACCTGAAAGATGGCGGGCAAACAGGTCGAAGAATCGAGCTGAGGCTGGCCTGACTTACGGTAAAATTAGACTGTGTAGATTGTACGAATTGTTCTTCGCGAGCCAAAGCCTTTTTTCCGAACCAAAGCCCTTAGTCTTGCTCGCCATGGAGCCGGACATAAAAGCATGGCTTGTCTAACGTGCAACAGGGGCCTACCAAAGCAGTGCTGACCTGATGATAGGTTACACAGCTCAGGCGAGTACACAAGTCGAGTGGGTGAATGAGCGGGATCAGTCGCCGAAATATCTCGTCCTTATGCGAGAGCAATGACTACGTGTACGAGTATCCAACAAACCTTGCACCACTTGCACATGAGAATCAATCGGGCCTGAACTGAACTTACTGTGCTTTTGATCGGCTACGAACGCATCGCCTTCGGCTTTGAGCTCGTCCATGAGCTCGTTGGCGCTGCGAACGCTGCTGCGTTCACTCGTCGTACGCGGCAGGTCGTACGCTCCGCTAAGACGATTATTGCCTCGACGGTCCAACTCATCCAGACAGCCGGAGTACAGCGAGGTGCCGTAGTTGTAGTTAATCTTGTACATCTGGGTCAGCGGTCGTTTCCAGTGTTTAGGCATGTTGGCCGACGGTAGTGGTGGTGGGTGCGTAGGTCGGGTTCGACGACGGCTTCGAGTGGCGGCACAGAGACAGACAAACGAGCTTCTGAGGTCCAAGCCCAGAGCGCAAGAGTCTTAGAGGTCCGAGTGGCCTTGCCGAGTCGGCGGGGCAGGGAGAGAGTAAACGACATGCGAGGGCAATGGACATCGCTTTGGCTGTGGCCCGTGTTGTTTCGCATCTGAAAAGCCTCCCGAAAGCTGTCGTAGTGCATCAGGCCCATGATGATGGTGATGGTGATGATGATAATGTTGATTGCAACGATGATCATGGTGATGATTGTGAGGGGCCAAACCGTTCGCCGGGCGGCTGACACAGGAAAAACACTGGCGACGGGTTTGGACCTACATAGCACCAAACAACGGCTGCCATCGCCGCCACTGCCACTGTCGGCGGCGGATTCAAGCGGCGGCCGCTGACAGCTGAGAACAATGACGTCAAGGTCACAGTAAAATACACCTTTAGCAATGTTGCTAGCAACGTTCCGGTAGTAGTTGTAGCAGCAGCGGCAGCACATCCTCCTCTGCCGCAGTAGCAGCAGCAGCTGCAGCAGCAGAAGCAACGGCATCAGCATTCGTGTGGTCTACGGTCGGTTCGCTTAGCCTACGAGTAGTCGTAGTAGTAGTAGTAGAAGTAGTAGAGCAACCGATCAACCGACCGGCTACAGACAGAGGTGACCCTTCGACGCCGCCAACGCCATTGAGTGCGTTGGCGGCCAACTCAAGCAAGCAGTTGGCCGCGCGGAGAGCCGGCAGTCAGACACCAGACCATCATTCAAAGTATCTGTCGGCCGGTAGATCGGTCGGTTTGTCAGCCACCTCCCTGTCAAACGCGCAAGACGCCATCACACGCGGAAACCTGTCGAAACAAAGCTTTACGCCGCCTCTCCCATCTTTCGTATATGTATACAGACCCGTAGTACTACACACACGCACACACACACCCTTATATCCACACATATACACAGACGACGCTTGGTGTGTGCACACCCATACGCACTGGCAATGTCGTGTACATCCCACAGTACAGAGTGTCCTGTGCACGTTTCTGCCCACGTCGTCCTACGAGGTGTTTTTCCAGCCCACATACTTCGCCGCCTGGGTTGTACCGATTCTACTTCTAGGTTGGCGGGTCTAATCAGCACAGGTGGAAGGGACCGCGGCCGAACAGCGGGCCACGGATACTCGCATTCTATACAGGTTTGAGGGCGTGAGCTCTCGGTAGTTGGTAACGAGCAGTTTCAGTCACGTGAAGCTCCGTTCCTTTGAGCAGGAAAGTTGGCCATTCGAGCGTGCGATACACTTATTTACTCATTCATTAGCAGATAGTAGTAACTCAATTCATTATGTTTGCTCAATTTGTTTGCCTCTCACCACCTCTCATCCGCGTTTCGGGCAGCCTCATGATGGCAGCCTCAGTGATGATTATGATCAGCGAAGAATGATGACATTGCATACGACGGAAACCACATTCATGACGTTGTATCATATACCTTCGATTTGTTATCTTTATTTCGCTTTGTTTCTCGTCCTCTCTTCATATTTATATATCTCTGTCTCTAAAGATAATGAGCGTCACAAGGATGTTAATACTGCACATGCGCATTTGCATTTATGGGATCCGTCTGACGAAACAATGCCGAAGCAATTTCGTGGACGTTGAGTGTTGGCTGAAAGTCAGCGCGAAAAAAACTTGAACAAAATAAGAAAACTGTTAAGTTCATGTTGACCATTGGCGGCCGTAGCAATACCATGTGCTCACCCGCATAGCTCTGGCCCAATGTTGAGCCTCACCAAGCAAAAGATGCGACTCTAATACTCCTACTACCGCTGTTCGCCTGCCGGCCAATGGCCTGGCCACGCTTCAGAGTACGTAAACGACCGAACCGGATGGCCTAGGTCGACGAATGATGAGACAAACCGACGATCATCGCCATGATGATTAGGGCAGCTAAGAGAAGGACGCTACTACCGAGCAAGATGGCTTAGTGGCAAAGCCTTTGCCTTGCATTCGGGAGGTCTGGGTTCGAGTCCCAGACCGGCCACTCTTAAATTGGTTTGCATGGTTTCCAATTTAGACAAGGTAAATGCCGGAGAATTAGCCATGACATGAAAAACCGTACACGGGCAATTGCCTTACGGAAAATCTTAAAATATATATATATATATTCACACCCCTCAATTGTTTGAAGTATTGCTTTCGCAGTTCCCAGTTGAGTGTGGTGATGGAGACATGACTGGTTTTCGGTGAGTTGGAGCCCCACACTACCGGCCCACATTTGCAGCTGGGCTTTCCTGTCGTGGAGTGCGCGTGTGCAAACCGCGCATTTCCCAGTTAGTCGCTTCTTCAAAAAAGTTGTCATCATCATCATCATTTATTTATTGCACCATATGTATGGTATGTATATATACAGAGAACAAAAAAATATTGATGACGATGATCACCAAGATGATGATGACGGCGGTTCTCTATTGCGACTGATGCACCCCCCTCCGCCCGACTCACTAACCCTTACTGAGCACTTCGCCGGAGAAGGCG
This sequence comes from Dermanyssus gallinae, assembly GCA_003439945.1. NCBI lineage: Eukaryota > Metazoa > Arthropoda > Arachnida > Mesostigmata > Dermanyssidae > Dermanyssus > Dermanyssus gallinae. The sequence continues at coordinate 29,038 of QVRM01004823.1, forward strand.
ACTGACGGACGACAGACTTTCCTTCAATGCTCGATGTCGTCAATCGGTAGTGGTTGACGCGTGGTACCTATTTGTTCTAGCTAGCTGTCCAGCCAGACACCGGCGGCTCGCTTTTCATTGGCTCATTCATTGGCTTGCCGCCTTTCGTCGATCGCACTGAATCGTCTAGACGCTGCAGTTTCACCTCATCATGAGCACAGATGAGTAGTACAACTAACTGCATGAGCACGTGCGGCGCCGCAGGTTGAGTTCTCTCGCCGAAGAATGCCAAGATCGCCGTTAGCCACCATCCTTGGCGGACGGCAGCGCAGACCGGTTCAGTGATCAAATTAGGTAGACCTAGAGACTAGACTGTGTAGACCACCACCACTACCAGTAGCGACTTGGGCAAGCATCTGCAGCCAGCATTGAAGCACCAACAACAGCAATAACAATCTTATCACGCTGATGGCAACGGCATCAACAGTAACGGTATCCTTGCAGACAAGAAAGTAATATATATATATATATATATATATATATATATATATATATAATATATATATTATTAATACGCTTTATTCAAGGAAATGTTAGGTCTGTTAACATCAAGTTGCCATGGAGTTGGCGGGTTATTCCCCAAGGGAACATATGGTTTAGTGTTTGCTTTGTCGCTACAAACTTTGAAGAATGTCCTTCTCACGACGCGTCGTATGAATGATATTGAACATCTTTAACATCAGATCGGTATGATTTTTCTCAATGTTTGCGATATATATATATATATATACATATAATTTTTCAACAACCAACAATATAAAACCAGAATCTTTAGATGACGCCAATAGCAGGAACCAACCTCGGTAATTATTGAGTGGTTGCATACGGCCGAAAAGAGAATATTGTACGCAGAATTGTCACAGTGCACAAATATTCGTCGCCTGCTAGAAAAGCACCTAGCTGGCCCAACAAGTTCCTAACTAGTTTATAATAAATGAGCACTAAGATATCAGCACGCAGATTTACTACACGTGCCTGACAGACATCTACAATAGTCGTTATCTTTCTTCAGCATTCGTTGTTGAATGGTGCTTTATGAGCAGGGAAACAATGTTTTCATTATATATATATATATATATATATATATATATATATATATATATATATATATATATATATATATATATATATATATATATTTCTCTAGGTTTTAGGTGGTCGCCAAGGAGTGCGGACGTGTGCATGTCGAGCTCCGAGAAAACACGCCTATTCGTGTGTGTGCAGGATGGTGAACCTAGGAAGTGACATACCAGAGTAATGCTTGTAACTCAGTGATCAGTTTGGTGTACTGTGTGTGACTATGCGACAGAGGCACGAGCAGCTATGAGGCTGTTAGGATCCACACGACATGGTGAAGCAAAACGAAACCACCGGCGTAACGGTCCATAGCCTCCAAGCGGCACGCCGATGCCATTTAAATTCGAATTCCAACGGCTACTTAACTAAATTTTGACGTTAGAACAGCTAATCTACGAAGTGGCGCCAACAGTGATTTCAATAACTCATCGCGTGACAGCCACAGTACAACCAGACACCGCTTTGTTATTATTTGAGGAGCAGTAATAATAATAGTAATAATAATAATAATAGTAATAATAATAATAATAATAATAATAATAATAATAATAATAATAATAATAATAGTAATAATAATAATAATAATAATAATAATAATAATAATAATAATAATAATAATAATAATAATAATAATAATAATAATAATAATAACAATAAGTGAGAACGGTGACAGAATACACACGAGTAACTTTGCCGGATCCTTCAGAAGAATCTGGCCCAAGCTTCACACCTATGCAAAACCTTGCGACTACACCAAACCCCCTGGGGCCCAACAAAGTAACATGTCACCAATGCGGCCAGACCTTTGCTAGGCGAGGTCTCCGTAGACATGTCACAGTCAAACATGGAGGCGGGGGCACTATACCACTTCATGACGAAGCCGCGAATGAAGTCAATCCCGACCTCACGGAGTGCATCCAGGCCTTCTTTAAACATGGGAAGCTGGTTCGCATTTTGCCCAAGGTGGTTAGGAAGTCGGTGGCTGACGCACTGTCAGAGGTGTGCTTAAAAGTTGCCTTGGACAACGACGACGCCGCCTGGCTTGGACTGTTTTCCTTTGCCCCAGTTGTGCTAAGGTTGCCGGTAGGCTGCAGAGATACACGCTCTTTGGCAGTGGTCATTAGGAAGAATTTGGTGGAGTTCCGGCGCGGTGTTCGACTTACAGATTTGACTCTCCTGCTGACCGCGGGCGAGTCCGGTGGTAATGTTGAACGAAAACATTCACTCACGCGAGCCGTGTCGGCCAAGATGTCAGACGGTGACGTGTCAGGGGCAGCCCGCCTTCTTCTGTCTGACGACGTTATGGTCGATGAACCAGCCGCCGCAGCGTCGCTACGGGAAAAACACCCCCCCGCGCAACTGAACTTGTGTTGGCCGTCTCCTCCGCCCTCACAACTTCTACCTTCTTCTACTTCAATCAAGGATGTTCGCTATGCGGTGGGATCATTTTCAAAGAGCTCTGGCGCCGGTCTGGATTTTATCAGACCTCGACTTCTACAAGACCTTCTCTCACCGACTCTCGGCTGCTCATCCGACGGACTTAGCAAGGCCCTCGCAAAAGTAATCGATCTACTGCGATGGGGAGCTCCGCATCCAGGGTGGTGTCCCCTAATCTTCGGAGCGAGGCTGTTCGCACTAAAGAAGATGGACGGCTCGTTTAGACCTATTGCTTGTGCATCAGTACTACGCAGGATCGCGGCAAAATTGGCAGTGAGGGACGCTAAAGATGTTATTAGCCTAGCGGTTGGGCCTCACCAGTTGGGTTTCTCCACCAAGGGGGGTGCTGAAATAATGATACACGCTACAAGGGCTTTTATTGATTCCCGACTCGAACCATCTGTGCTAGTCAAGCTTGACTTTAAAAACGCGTTTAACACCGTCAGGAGGGATCACTTGTTAAAGGTGGTCGGAGATGAGGCCCCTTCCATTTATCATCAGGTGAAATTGGCTTACGGTAATTCATCGCACTTGGTCTTGCCCTCGGCACTGCTCACTTCGGCTGTAGGGATTCAACAGGGAGATCCCCTTGCTCCCCCTCTGTTTTGTCTTGCCGTTAAAGACCTGGTTAACACACTTGAAAGTCCACTCAACCTGTGGTATTTGGACGACGGGGTCGTTGGAGGGAACATAAGTACGGTCTGTGAAGACCTAAAGAAGATACTTAGTTTTGCCGCATGCAGCGGTCTGGAGCTGAACCCAATCAAGTGTGAGGTTCACATAATCGGCTCAGATACAGCTGATATCTCCGAAATACAGAATCTACTTCCAGGCTGCCGCGTAACAGACGATAACCTGGATCTACTTGGCGTACCCCTATTTTCTCGCCAACTTGGACCGACTATCGAACGCGGGAGAGAAAAACTCGAGATTGGTCTCAACCGTCTTCCCCAGCTGGGTGCTCACCGGGGGCTGTACCTTCTGCGTTCATGCTTCTCCGCGTCGAGGCTGAACTACCTGTTCAGGGGAGTCAATACTTCAGCCTTCCCGGATCTTTTGGAGGAAATTAACGCGAAGATGTCTTGTGCGCTGGAATCTATACTCAACTTGAAGTTGCAAGACGATTCCCTAGTTCAGGCCTTCTTACCCGTAGCCAAGGGTGGACTGGGCTTGCCTGAAGCAAATTCGCTTTCAGTCGCAGCACACATCGCCTCCCTGCATTCGGCGACTAGTGGCGTTGAGTCTATTCTGGACCCTCAGGCGGTTGCGAACTTCAAGGCCACGCTTGAACAGATCCAGGACGACGCCATTGCATTCTGCGGGTCTCAACCAGAGAATCCTTCTCTTCAGCGCGCGTGGTCAGAGCTGGCAAATGACGGTCGTTTGAGCGGCCTATGGGAACGAACAACCACGGCCGCTAGCAAAGCGAGGCTACATGCAGTCTCCTCGCCCGGTGCAGGTGCATGGCTGCACGCTCTCCCGAGCCCTCAGCTGGGTACCCTCCTAGACGATGAGTCTACACGAATACTTGTCGGTTTGAGGTTAGGAGCAGAGCTAGTCTCTCCACACCACTGCAAATGCGGTGACGAGGTCGACTCCCTAGGCCACCATGGGCTTTCCTGTCCGCAGAGTTCAGGCAGAATTGCACGCCACTCGGCCTTGAACGAAACGTTTAGCAGAGCGCTGCGATCGGCAGGGTACCCATGCATCTTGGAGCCCCCTGGTTTAGTCCGAGACGATGGAAAGAGACCTGATGGCATGACTCTGACTCCCTTTGAGCAGGGCCAAATGCTGGTGTGGGATGCAACCGTAACCGACTCTTTAGCCCCTTCAATGGTCGGTGCGGGCGCAGTTCGCCCTGGACACGCGGTAGCCCTAGCGGAAGCAGCCAAGTGCCGAAAGTATTCAGGCGTCTCTTACCCACACTTGTTCTCACCCCTTGCGTTTGAGACCTTGGGGGGGGCTGGGCTGCTCACGAAGAAACTGCTTAATGATGTCGGAAAAAGATTGGTACTCGCTACAGGAGACAAGAGGGCGGGCGAATACTTACTGCAACGTCTGTCATTAAATGTTCAAAGAGGGAATGCCGCCTCGATTAGAGGTACCCTGGCTAGGTGGACCAGCCCTAGCCTGGACCTAATGCTTTGAGTTATGCCCCAAGCGGGCTGTGCACATGTTCTTACATCACAATTGTATATCTTATACACATAAATAAATGATTGTATATATATATATGTATGCATGTATATATATATAATATGTGTATGTATATATATATGTATATGTATATATGTATATATATATATATATATATATATATATATATATATATACATATATATATATATATATATATATATATATATATATATAGGGTGTTCTTATTTGTGTGTCCAAACGCTAGGGTATGGTCAAACTCGGTGAGAAAATAATTTTTGCCAATGGGTGGAAGCCGGGAAAACGTTTTGTTTAGGAGTGAGGATGAAATTTATAAAAGCAGTTATTCTGCCTTTTTTCTTCTACATAGTTGTGCAAAATCTACGTTTGCGGGAGAACCAGTTAACGCACAAAGGAACCGATCATACCGGCGTGTTTGGCGGAAAATTCTGCACAATAAAGTATACATTACTAGCTTGCCTAGCAAAAAGCGAATAGCCAGATTAAGGAAAGTCATAAAAAGTCGAAATGTTACGTTAACACTTTTTTGTGCAACATCGTAATTTTTTCCATTACGACCAAAAATGCACGTCCAAAAGACTACTCTCAGGCAATAGCAGATTTAATGCCCACTACATTCGTACCAAAGTGATGGTGCTGCGTTACGTATTTGCCAAGTGACTAAGCTTTTTCGACAGTCATAGTTGTTATGTTTCACGTTGAAGTTTTCACGTTCAGAACCGTAGCATTTTGCCAAGACGTTTCCGCCCCCTCTTTCCATTAGAAAAAATTATTCTCTTGCTGAGTTCTACCAAACCTCAAAATACATACCTAACTTTTCATACACCCTATGCAAGTATACATGCCTTAGCTTTCGATATGACTGTCGAAAAAGCTTAGTTACTTGGCAACTACGTAACGCAGCACCATCACTTTGGTACGAATGTAGTGGGCATTAAATTTGCTATTGCCTGAGAGTAACCTTTTGAACGTACATTTTCGGTCGTAATGGAAAAAATTACGATGTTGCACAAAAAAGCGTTAACGTAACATTTTGACTTTTTATGACTTTCCTTAATCTGGCTATTCGCGCTTTCCTACGCAAGCTAGTAATGTATACTTTATTGTGCAGAATTTTCCGCCAAACACGCCGGTATGATCGGTTCCTTTGTACGTTGACTGGTTCTCCCGGTAGATTTTGCACAACTATGTAGGAGAAAAAAGACAGAATAACTGCTTTTATAAATTTCATCCTCACTCCTAAACAAAACGTTTTCCCGGCTTCCACCCATTGGCAAAAATTATTTTCTCACCGAGTTTGACCATACCCTAGCGTTTTGGACACACAAATAGGAACACCCTGTTTATTTATATATATATATATATATATATATATATATATATATATATATATATATATATATATATATATATATATATATGAGTTTTATTTATCATTCGTTGTGGAATATCTTTTTAATCAGATGCGCTCGCTGTGTAGTATGTCATACAGCGTGCTGCTGGCTTCGTATATAGTTTTATATTATTGCTATGGTATCATTATATGTATTTTAACAAACATCCTCGTCTGTCGTGCATTCATACTATTAATTGGGTTATCACGATGGTTATATTACTACCTAATTACAAAATAGTTTGTTTTAGCGGGGCGTTTCCCCATGGTTCCTTACACTATATGCCATTTCTCTAGCCTGCGTTTGGTTTCATTTATCTCTTGCCATAATGGTTTATCACCGAAACCTAATGCCTCGGCTAGGGACACTGTTTTCACTCCTCCTAGCTCGTCGCACTTCAGCGCGATATGTTCGACGGATTCTACTTCTATATCACACGCTCTACACCGAACGCTCTCAATTTCCGAGTATCTGGTCGCCAGCAGTCGGGTGTTGAGCATACCGGCCCTACAGTCAGCGAATAGCCCAGACGCTTGCGAGTTCGAATAAATAATATATTTTCGGCCGTATTCCTTTTTGTTGCCTGTACAATTGCAAGGATGTCTTTCTCTCCATATCATCTTTCGATCTTTTTTCGGCTGTTTTGTAAATTTTCTTCTTCACATCTTTGGTTTTCTGTTTAAATGTTATCACCTCGTGTTCTTCAAAATCCATCGTATTGCACTTTTCTTCCTCACATTTTTTGTCCATTTTCAGCTCATTCTCTTCTTATTGCATGCTCAGCTTCTGGACTGTTTCTATATTCTATTTCTTTTCCCTGTATCTGTAGCGACATCTCTCGGATACCCCCGGAACGGTATATATATGCGCTTCTATGTTATATTTCTTCTCCCTGTATCTGTAGCGGCATCTCTCTGATATCCCTGTATACGGACACAAGTTACATACAGCTTGCATAGACTAATCGTGCACCTGAACCAGAAGTACACTGAACATGTATAGTGTAGATGTCCATAGGTATTGCTGGTTCTGTGCCAGCAATGCTAATTAGCGACGCCATTGATTTAGTACAAATAACGCAGCAAGATAATTTCCGCAAGCATCTCGCTTTGGCTGAGTCCAGACAAACCTTGAAGTGTTGGACTAGCTTAAAAATTGCATCACTCAACTTGTGAGGTACCCATCTATAGACCTTGGAACTAATTTAAAGCTTTAGACGTGTTATTGAAATCACAGACATCTTATTCGAAATTCTTGGTAAACTTTGGCTCTGTAAACTCATCGTCGTATATAGGTTACGCATAGGGCTCTGCGCATGTCACCCAACTGCCGCTGGAGATGTCACTAATTTTGCTCTCCGACATCTTGACACGCATTGTGTTCGTCTGCATATCACTCCGTTCACCGAAAAGAAATCGGTGAACTGAGTGGTTTGACTCATATTGCTACCGTATGAGAGCTTATGTTATTCGAGTCTTTATTATTGCCCCAGAACACGTAAAGATGAGATAATTTTACTGTAAACACTAACGTCTTTACCGACAGCTGACAGATTTTTAAATCTTGCTCGCCAGGAAAAATGACAATTGCATAGTTTTAAAGACTAGTCTGAAGCCTCACTGCGCTCTTAGAACGAGCTTTACGTTCTCTAGATTTTCAGTTGCCCCCAACCGTCTGCGCGAACACTGTATAAACGCAGTGCGGGTATACTTCAAAGTGTAATCCTCGAAGATGTGTCGTTGGAGAGAGGAACCGGGCGTCAGCCATTAGATTCGGAGGTAATGGAGAAGCAAAGAAGAAGCCACACAACGCTTTACTCCTACGAAGTAGCATTGTCAGCTCCGGGTCCAGCGAACGGGTCTGTGTCGTACACGATATTTCGAGCAAGTGTAATAGTGACAGTATGTCAGAATAGCCGCAAACGGCTATTCTGATTCAAACTCAACTACGTTCAACGCAAGTTAGACGCGGTGATACTTCAAGGCAAGGCAAATCAAGTCTGCCGACGTACACGATGTTTCGGCATAGCACCCGCCATGTCAGCTGCATTGTCTGTATAAGGCGCATGCCACGAACGTATTTGCATAGTTGTGGTGAAGGCGCTGGTGGAACGTGAACAAGGTTCGTGGTCATGTGTTAACTGCACAATTAAGTGTCATTGCCTTTGGAGATAATATGAGTCGACTTCAAAGAAGCACTCGACAAGTAGTATTTATATACTTTGTATTTAGTGCTTAAATATGACAGAGACATCGTCCGTCGACAATATAGGAGCATATCTTACTAGTGTAGTTAGTAACATCTTCAATGCGAGCCTGCGACGAAAACTTGAGAAAAAAGAACGTACCCACCATTGGACACGCTCATCAGCTCCATAGGCCCCTAGTTTGGTAATTCGAATGTTGATGTCGACGGTATCAAACGCCCTTTTAAGTCAACAAAAAAAGCAGCAACCGTTTTTCTTCTTCTCAAGGTTTTGACGGACATCATTGTCACCGTGTCACCGAATTGTTCGAATGCGCGTTTCTCATAAATCTTAGAGATTGGGGCCGGTATGCTGATTGGGCGATAGTTTCCTTTTGCGAGTCTGTCACCAGATTGAAAAGGCGGGAGGACGCTATATATTTTAGGCTCTTAGGAGTATTTGCCGGCCGCAATTGACAAATGGACCAAATATGATACGGGATATATATGTATATATATTTATGTTTTTTACATACGTTTGTAAGCGTCTCCTAACGCTATTGACTGTTGGTGGCAGGTAGGAAACATCAAGTTTGTCCCACTGCTCGCAAAGACTTACTCAAGCTCATTCAAATTTTAGAATCGAGTAGTGCATTCAAACTTCAACCGCCAAAACGACCGAACGCCTATAAAGCTTCGGTCCAGGAAAGGGTGGTTGGCCCCTCTATATATATATATATATATTCTTTCAATTTAAAATTTGAGTTTTTTTTCACAAAACCGCAATTTTACAATGCTTAAGTTATCGTAATCGCAAATATTTAAAATGTGTAAAAGCACCAACATTATCTATTTCGTACTTAAACATGCCTCACTCCACGCGAAACTAAAAATTGAAGTCGCTAAAGCTTCTCCCGTTCACACCATGACATGCTTTCTACAACCTAATGACAGGTATCTAGTTTGACTAGATTTTGTACTCGTTGCCCATTTTTTCGCCTCACGTTTAAATCATCTGAGTGAGATGAGTACGCAAATCTCCTTGGGAAGTCGGTCCAGATGACTATCTGAACCATGCACACGAACGGCAGGGTGTACGCGAAAGCATGACGGGTGGACTCTTTTAAAGCTACCGGTCTCACAAATTTCGTTGCACGTCAAGTTGTGGGTCTAACAGCAGCTCTTATAGAAAAAGCAAAATCATCCGGAATAACTCCTCTATACACCTTAAATGCAAGCAAGTTTACCCTGTAAATATATATTAGCGACAAAGTCATGAAAACACTTGCGAACCGAATCGCTACGGCGCCAGTTAAAAACTGGATTAGGGCATCATTCTGAATGACCTCTGCCCTATGAGTTATACCTCTATTATGAATGCTCCAAATAGGAACACCATAACACAGAATTGGCTTAATAGCATCTTATACGCCATAAAAATGCTCTCAACAAGCACTCCTCGTTCGTAGACGACGAATAGGTGAAACTGCCGCATAGCATTTAGGCGTAAGAACATCTAAGAGATCATGCCACTTAAGCGTCAATGTAAAGTTAAGCCCAGACATTGGATAGTAAGTAGGTGAGAGTGTCACTTCCGTTCCAATGAGCTTCAGCATCTGAACCTGCGTAGCCTTTTGGGCAGGGCGAAACAACGTGAGTTCAGTTTTAGTTTCTTCAAACACAAGAACAGCACACTCCACCAATTCGCCTTCTGTACGTCAGCCTGTATTGCAGACGGTTGAATATTAAAAAGTAAGATTGTATCATCAGCATAGACGATGGGCCTACAGTACCCTCTTAATGCAATCTCTTTAATAATGAAGTTTATCAAAGTGATAACCATAAACGGTCCCAAGGTTGACCCTTGCGGCGTCTTGACGTTTATTGTTTCTAAAGGCTATTTAAAAACTACCTTAACTGTGATCCTCCTCTCGGATAGGTATGACCTAAACCAAGCCACAACAGTGCCATCCTAGCCAATAATTCGAGCATATGTAAAAAAACGAACGATTTAGGCAGTTGAACGCGGCAGAGACATTCAAAAAGAAACCGACAAAAAGTTGGTTTGTTTAAAAAGAATTCACAACCTCTTGAAGGAGATGAGCGAGGGCAAGTTTCGTTGAGCGTGCCTTGTGAAATCCAAACTGATTCCTGGACTTACCCACTTTTTAAATATTTTGGAGAGATAATCCACTAAAGAAATTGAACGGTAATTATTCAGATTTCTACGGTT
>QVRM01004824.1:0-11924 GCA_003439945.1 Dermanyssus gallinae
TGCACAATTATTGAATAGTGAATTCCACTTCAGTTGTTATATAATATATTATATATACAGGGTGTGACGGAAAGATTTTTAAGCGATATCTGGAATTGTAGAGCTCGTTAAAGCAAATATTTTTTTCTAATGAAACATGGTCTCTTGTTCGGAGTGAGAGTGAGATTACTACTACAACTTGTAACACTGGTATTTTGCCCGACATGGAGCACAAATGTGCTGTTGCGAGATAACCAGTCCTCCTATACAGAAGCTAAGCAATTGTCGTATTCGAGAAAATTCTATCTACTTCTTCTGAAAGAACTATAAGACCGGTCGGAAGATGCGCATGGTCGCTTAGAAGATAATTCGCAAAAAATGAAGTTCTTTGTTAGCTTTCACACCAAATACCTCAAAAAATCATAACCCGACAACCACACCTGCATTCAAAACTAAACTAACATATTCAGCAAATGCGCATTTCATGACGATCATTTTGGTACCAAAGTATGGCAATGCGAGCTGTGGTTCTAACTATACTTTTGAGACCAAAGAAGCCACGCCAATAGTGTGAACCCGGTGAGACCTCCAAAGGGGCATCGGTCGAAGGGCACTGGCTACGGTTTTGTGGAATACTTCTGCGAGCGGTAAAACGGTCACAGCAGAATATTATGCAGGACCGCTTACAGCAAGAACTCACTGAGTAACGGCCAGCTTTGCAGAAGAAGGTTGTCCTGTCCACTTGGACAATGCTAGCCGCGATCTGTATAGCTACCTGTAAACTGACCGAATTGTGGTTCGAACCTATTGAACATACCCGTCGCCCTATTCTCCTCCGGCCTCCTGTGCTTATTTCCTCTTAGAACTTTGAGGAATAGACTCGATGGCAAGCGCTTTTCCAGCAATGGAGAAGTTAAGGCTGCTTGCTGTCAATGCTTATTTTATTCATCCAAAAACACGGAATTCCACTTAGACGGTATAATGCTCTGAAATCTCGGTGGGAAAGTGTCGTCAGCGGGCCCACAATTATATTGGAAAAAATACAAAATCTAAAATTAGAAAAATCTCGATTTTTATTGTAACAACACGTTTTGAAGAGCCTAGTGGAACTTACAGCACGTTTCCAAAAGTAGTATTATATCTGCTATATAGCTGTCGGTTTAAGTTTTTTGCGCACCTACTACTAATATATTTGTTTTATCGATGGCTGAGCACCATAGCTGGTTAACAAATACTGTGATATCATATCAGCAACCAGGCTGGCAAGAAGACACGCGTCTGCAATGTCGGGTCGGTTTCCTAGGTGGACATAGGAATGCGCAATGCGATGAACACAATGCCATGCGATCGCTGAGTATGTTTATTATACGTGCACAAGTAAAAGATAAACGCCATCTACTCTTGATGTACTGACGCGGTTTTCCATACAACCGTCTTTTGAGGTCTCGAGCAAAAATGACTCGCTGTACGTTTAGATCGAATTTGTATAATCAGAAACGAATTATAATTTCATACGTTTCGCGGAATCGTCTGGTTTGGTTTGAATGATCTTTTTATGCGTCATGACTATCTTTAGGTTTGCATCGACCGCTGCCGATACATCAAACGTTTTATCCTCTGGCTAAATACAGTTTTTCAATCTCGTGTTTGATTGACGTTTAAGTACCTGGCGAGTGCCATTGTTGTATAAAGGCTTGCGTTTTCCTTCGATATCGTAGTCTGTATGTCGATGTGTGCTTATTGAATATAATGTATAGCGTCCCTCTATCTGCAAATCGGGAGGCTTAGCGTACACATATGCAATTGCATTGTAAGCATGGAGTGAGCAACGCATTGTGGGCTGTCAAGTCGTTTTCGCCCAAAGTAATACCTGTCAAAACGATGAAGACTCCTCTTACTGTATCCATTTGGTCCACACTCGCCAGTTAAATGAATTGCTGGTCGGCTCTGCGTCTTTAAGCTTCACTGAACATTGATTTCATAAATATGTAACAAGAATCATTGAACCACTGAAATACCGCGTTCATACACTCGTTCTTTAAGATGTTTCTTAGCACCTTCTACCAAGATTAAACACTTTTCTAGCGATTTGCTAATTGCGTGTACTCTATGCTGTTAGCATATACTTCAGTTCTTGCATATAAAGGCGCCTAATGGACTGGCGCCTTATATGCAAGGTCTCAGCAGAGCTGCGACATCTTTTTCCGGGTACCAGAGAACTACTACCTCTCGGCTCCGTATCTTAGCATCAGTAGTCGACAACATCATGTCAGATGCTACACTCCTAAAAGATGCCCGTCGTTCAACCCCGGGACGGAGGGACTGACTTCTCATCAGCAGAATAGATACACTAACCAGGTGAAATCAGCAATGAGAAGCAATACAACCAAGCCACCCTAAATACTATACAAAATGTCTAGATATGGTACAGCCTTAGATAATCTCTATTCAGCGATACATAGGCGGTATTGGTAAACCTGGCTCGCTCTTATGCCGTATGTGCAACTCAGGAGGGGGCTGACGATCTATGGTATCGTAACAAACGCTGTGCCCATTTTAATATCCAGCGAGAGCTACTGTCTCGGAACCTAAGACTGGGAAGCCCCGTGAAATGATAATACCTTGTAGAGGCGCTTCTTAAAGACTAGGCGTTTTGATCCATGGTGAGAAAACTCGCAAAATTATTGTGCGAAGCAAAAATCACCCTATAAGCTAAGTAAACTACTCTCCATAAGAAGGGATACTGTGGTTGCTCTCGGCAAGGGACAAAAGAACGACTGAATTTTCGTGGGTTGTAGTCTAACACTACCATGCTCTAACCACAACGCCCAATGTACATAATGCATTTAAGCAGATAATATATATATATATATATATATATATATATATATATATATATCGCGAAAATGATTTTGATTTCTTTTATTTGTATGCATTTGTGAGAACAAATATTTGGCTACTGGACTACTGACCGCATTGGACGTACATTGTCCCGCGTCGAGTGCCTTTACGCACAACAGCCCGGTCAGTGCCGATATAGTATACAAACAAATAGAGCTTATCAAGCAGCAGAGAGTTACTGAACCATTTGCAATCTACAGTTAGGGTGTTCATATCAAAAGGTACGAAACGTCGTAACAACCAAGATGGTTGAAATTTGAATAAGCCGTTTTGTCGCAACATAGTTAGACATCTAGGAACGCGAACGGAATGTCTCGTGTAGTTTTACGTATGCGCGGGCAGCCGCGCATGACGAAAAAGGGAAGCAGCAGGTGTGTATGCCGTGCGATTGACGCGGCAGTTTGTGTGAGGACATCATGGCATTTCTATTGGAAAACTCGACGACTGAGGGGGTAGCGATGCGTTTTCATAATTTTTTAACTGCGGAACGTGTTCAACCGGCCACTAGTTAATGCTGGAAGGTGGCCGTATACGGGGGAGACTGTGTGTCCGACAAGTCAGTAAAAAAGCGAAGTGCCCATTCTCGTAAAGGCCAGGAGTGTTTGAGTGATGATTCAAAACCACGCTAGGTAAGCTCGGTAATCACGACCGAACGAATCGACAAGGTGAACGAGCTGGCAAGAAGCGATCGGCGTGTTGCAATGCGAATGTTGGCAGTGATAGTGAGGGCCAGCGTTGGAAAAATGAACAAATATGCACGACAGGCTATTGGAACATTTGCGCGCAGTGGGTTCCAAGAAGCTCCACAGCACCACCGCAGAAGGATGACTGTGTATGAAGCTAACAGTGCTACACCTATTTGGGTGTCATGAAGACCTGCCTTTTGGAGCGTATCGTTACCAATGACTAAGAGTAGGTGCCACTACTTTAAGCCAGAGGCAACGCGGAACAGCAAGAACTGTCACATCTGAAAAAAATCCAAGCTGTGGCCTCAGCAAGCAAAATGATGCTCACCGTCTTTTTCGACGTCCGAGTCGAATTCATTAAGAAAAAAATTCGATGAATATTGAACAAGTAGCAAGATACACTCCGAAGCCTACGCAACACCATCAAGAGCAAACGGCAAAAAGGTTCGCGATTACCTTCTGATAACGTCAACTAATTGCAAAATAAGAAAATGTTTCTCATATATACATTTCACCGGGGAAAACCCCTGACAGACTGAAAGAGATCTATCTCAAAGCACGCTCTAGATGAAGGATTAAATGGCAAAGCCGTGCAAAGGCGGGAGCGCAGACAAGCGACGACGATGACGGCAAAAAAGGAAAAATACGCTTTTTTGTAGGCAGACACAGAAAAAGAGAAAATACCACGGCGAGATAAGGTTTTAAGCAATGAACGACTGTCTGTCTACACTCTGCTGCTGCTAGCTTATTTGATCGTCGAAGCAGCAGCGGCAAAGACTTTATTATGAAGGAATAACCAGCCATAAAACATTTAGCCTCGCTTGCTGTTGGCCCGACCCGCTGATCTCGATATGCGGCCCCGGGCTCACCCACCACTGCGGCCAGTGTCAATGCGTATGCGAAGACGATGCCTTCGTGTGTTGGGGTCTTTCGGGCATCGAGCTGCGCGCAATGAAGGTCATCATCAAACGCACTGGCAATAACCCCACAGCCTGGCAACGGGGTAGTACTGCTTGTAGCACTAGTTGTTGTCGTTGTAGCATTAGGAGTAGTAAGGAATAGTGGTAGCGAGAACGTGGCTTTTATGGCTTAGGCCATTTATTTTAAACGACGAAAAGGCGATAGGGCAGGAACTCTACGACTTATGTTGGTCTGCGACTCAACGAAGATAGCAGTTGCTGTTGTTGCTCACGTCATTGTTGTTGCTATGGTGTTGTTGCTAGTGTTGTTGTTGTTATTACTGTTGTCGTTGTTGTCGGCGGCCCTATCGTAGTATACTAAGTCCCGACAGTGACGATCTGTCACCCGCACATAAGGCGTTTCAGCCTTTTCCTATCTTTAAGGTCGTACGCACGTTTAACATGTAGCCGCCCGTATTGTCGGTCTTGTCATAGCCGTTTAGTCATTATACGGCCGCACGCACGCCTAACATCATTAATAGCCATCGCTAGATCGCGGAATGTCCCTCAAGAGAAGGTCATGTCTTCCGTGATAAATACAATCGCCCTGCAACAGCAAAGTGACCAAACAGAGCGTTGGGTATGGTGACAAGCCCGCATGATGATAGGATTTTCCTATAGACAAGGTTTCATACTGCGTGTGATAATTTTGACCGGAATACGTGTTCGTTGGCTACGCATAATAATGATCTTTATGCTTGATGATGATGATCGCGTTAGCTCGGAGTCGATTCTGTGAATGAGACATAACGAGAACCCACGCCGCAAATTCTGACTTGAAAATGACCTTGACGAGTTTATAAGGCAGGATCATTTGCTAGCGTGCGCTAAAGCTGAACAAGCTGTTATGTGGCGGGCAGGGCCGTCGCCGTTTTGATGGGCAAAGCTCAAATGAGGAAACTGGCCTTGTAGCCGCATCTTGTGTGAATGACGAAATGGACGACACGAAAAACTCTTTTCAAATAGCCGTAAATGTATAACCCGAAAACTCAGAAATAGCAGCGCAAACTTTAGGACAAGTACGTTCACTGCCACAACCAATTTAAACTCAACATTTACAAAGTCCTAATTCTGTTACATTTCCGCTATGAAATCAGTTGGTTAAAATAGAAGTCCTGCACATGACATTTGAGACAAAGCTGAAAGCATGGGCTGAAAACATACCCACACTGTGAGTATGATGTGATAAATTGCGGTTACGGGCACCCATTATAGGTGCGCCAGGATTACAAATAACCAGGTGCAACCCATAGAACAGTATCGATGTGGTGCCCACGAACGACTTACATGACGACGACAAAAAGTGAGCCAAACAAAGTGGAAACGACGATATCTAAGTTCAGCAGAGCGATGGCGACTGAACTGGCCAGCAGGTAAGAGTGGTGGCCATCACTTAGTGTTGGACTTCAGAGTTGTGGGCGTCACGTAGGGTTGGACTTAGGAGTGAACAGTGGCCAGACAAGCCGAATCGCGGGGCAGAAAACAAAAACGCAAACGCCGCAAACTTAACGTCCGTCGGCAATGATGTATAGTGATGCGAAACACAAGCTTACAATACGAGAAGCCATGGCTAGAGATGCGCGAGGCAATTAAAGCCTCAAACTATACGCTACAAGGAAGACCGTGGCCATAGGAAAGACAGGTCATAGGAAATACAGATATAGACGGTGGCTTCCTCCACGGCTTCCTCATTCGTTGTCCGCCAGTGCTATTTTGCCCGCCTATTCTCCACCTACAAGGGCTCTGGTAACTCGACGACGAGAAGTTATAAAAAGACGAGGGCAAACAGGATCTCAAGGAAGGACGCCGTAGACATAGAGCCGAACATCAGAAGACCTAGCCAAAAAGCAAAGAAGAAAGCAGCTGTTGCTAGACAATACTAGCAAAGTAGCAATCACTATTGCCCCCCCCCCCCCACCAGCCCCACAAGACGGAGGCAACAACGCCTAAACCAACAGTTAATGACAGCCATAACACCAGTTGCGCAGGAAGGAGGCGACGATGTTGCAGAGTTGGCCCGCGACTCGACGCAGGCACACTACGACAACAGGATAATGGACAACGCACGGACAACGTTCAGCAACATTGAGGAGCAGTTGGCGCAGTTGTACTGACGGTGGCCGAGCGTGTAACGCTGCCAACGATGAAACTAGCAGAACAGGTGACATTGATCAGACCTCCAGCGAATGTTGGCTGGCTCAAAAAGACGCACCTCACCTGCGCCTGCGCATAAGGAATCAGCAAAACGACAACAGAGCCGACAGCAGCGGACGATGATGATAGAAATAGATATAGTATGGATTGAACTGTAATGTTTTCATGTCTCCTGAGACTCAGAATACGGCTATTGGTAAATAAACAACCGACGCAAAGAGACGCAAACCATTAATATTAACACGGCACGAGTTGCCCACAAGGCGGTGGTAGACATCCTAGGCTGCTCTCGCGTTCGTCACTCTTGCAGCGACTACGCCGTGGTGACGAGAGCGATTCCACCAGCCACACACAGTGAAACACTGGTGAGGGTGTTTGCGCAGCCGAGACCGGTCTATTGGTCTAGATATGTAAATTGAATAATACTCATCGTAGAATAGTCTAAGCAAGTGCTAGACAGTGAAGGAGATTTTTATATAGGATGTATATGCTGTCGGAAAAAGAAGGGGAACGAAAACCGCATGTAAGAAAAACAATTCGATTCGAATGAGTAAATTGTACGTCCCCAACTGGGAAAAAGTTTTTAGGGTATTAGGCGTAGGTCAGGAAGTATAACCTCTGCGATAAGTGCGACAAAACCAGCCAAGGTTAAGAAGTGGGTTTTACAAAGATGAGCGGCCACTTGCCGCAAGGTTCGGCTAGGCTCATAAATACGTCGATGAAACAGGAAGTCAACGGCTTAATTAGCCATGGACATTGGGGGGGGGGGGGGGGCAAACGACTTCCAGAAAAACTTTTAAAAATGGCACTCAGCAAAGGTGCAACAGTTCTATTTTTAATACGATCATGTACGCTAACCGCCGCGGAACGCCCAATGGTTACCTCATAGCGCTAATTTATGCAGCGTTAGAGGTGACAGCAAAATAACGTGGTATGCACCTTTCTGGAAGCCACCCAAGCTTTTTTCCATTTATTAACTTTTATGATAAAGTCAATGAAAAGTCTATCTGAATCATTCTTAACCTAATCACTCTATGCACCCAACATAAATCGCCCTGATTCGCGCCAGACTTCTCTAAGAAAAATGCACAAGTTGTCTAATAGCGAAACCAAACAATTGAAGAGAAGTAAACGACGGAGGGCATACGAAACCAATGCCCAATTTCACTCATTCCGTTTGCTACATACTAGGAGGTGTAGTCAAAAATTTCGTGGCACGAAATACATGCAATAGATGGAAAAAAGACTACGTACATTTTATTGACCAGATTTATTGACCTGGTGCATTGTTTCGGTAAACTGCGTCTTTTCTGCCCCAGACAAAATATTATGTCCACGGGACTGCGTTTTGCATTGCTTTATAGACGGACCCCATAAATAGAAATGTGCAACGGTGGGGTTTTAACCCGAGCACTTATGTGTCTTCTCCGGTCGCGAGGCGCAGGCGAATGCACCACGCCACCGGGCTCGTATTATTATTATTATTATTATTATTATTATTATTATTATTATTATTATTATTATTATTATTATTATCTATTTCTGCTTCTGTTACAGTTTATTACTAGCAGGTCTAATATGCTACAGTTGCGCGACTTGCAACCAGCGCAATTTGAAAGCAATCCATATGATACTTATTGTTGTTACCTTCGACGAACGTTTCTCTCCGGCGCTGTAGTCGGCATGAGGTCTTGGAGATTGCAGACAGGCGATGGTTTGATCCGACGAACCTTTTGATCCGCATTACCAAGTCCAAGTACAAGTAGGCTATGCAAACTACAATATATATGTTTACAATAAGGGAATAGCATGGCACTGTGTAATGATTAATTAATTTTTTATTCGCTTGACATGTCTAAACGCACATGTTCCCCTTGCTGTGGTCGTAATCTCCATGCCAGTTATTGCCTTTTCTACACTATTCACGCCAGTGGTACTTATAGTGCAAATAGTCTCTCTATTGTGTAGGTTCTGTACCGCTCCTTATTTATCAACCTTGTTTTTTCCTGTCCTACATAGTCCCAAAACTGTTTCGCTTGCTGTCCCTAGGGAGCCCCCCAAAACCCTGTTAAATTCCCTCTCGTCTGCATTTTCACTTGCATATCGTATTAACATTTGAGCTCTATTCTTAGCCTTCTTGTAATGGGCTCAATACTCTTTTGCGTTGTCTGCGTTTGCCTTAAATTGAAAAAAAAACATTTAAGAATGTTGTTTTCAATTCTAGACTATCTTCCGTCCCCTACGATCCTTGGAACCTAACCTGAGGTATATCTTTAATGCACCAAGGGCCGGACTTGTTAAGATATCTAGGGTTTCCCCAACAGTCCTTGTGGCAGCATGGCCGCTGACTCTCGGCTGTATGGTTCATCATCTATTCTCAATGAGCATCACTCAAAGAAAATTTAATCAACAACAGGGATCGAACCGGCGACACCCCGGTAGATGACAACCATGACTAGCGCACTAGTTCCCTAGACCACGCCGCCACGGTCTGTGTTTGCCTGCCATTACCTTTCTATGCTACCTATTCCATCTGTTCCGCTTTAATATTATATATGCCCAATTTTTATTACTTCACCACCCTCGTTCCTCTCCCTTTTGAACATACTTCCCTAGCTTACAGCAATTGTCATAGGCATCCCTCATTTTCCTATGCATCTACCAGCTTTTCCCCAGTTGCCACTAGGAGCTAATTATGTACTCTACTTTCTGCGCCTATTATTTTTTATCCAAGCATTTCTGCTGTACATCCACCCGCCCGGCTGTTCCTTCTACTTGCGTATTTCTACCCAATTATGATCACTGCCAAATTTTATATTTTCTTTTCATTGTTCTTGATTTATTCTACCTAGTTATTAATTTTACCCTTTATCAGTACATGGTCTTCGCATAACTTTCTATCCCCTTGTGTGTACGTATATCTCCCTTTTACACGCGAGTCTAAATTTAAAATGTTTACCCCGCTAGACTCTGCTAGTTGTATCAGTCTCCTGCCCGCTCTGTCGTTTCGTTCATCCAGCTGTACGATATGTGCATTTCAATCTGCCAGACATATTACCCCTCCCTTATCCTAATATTCCCCAATTACTTTATGTACTCTTTTACATAGCTGCTCGTTTTCTTTTTTCTGTGTTGCTTGGCACTCTATATACCCCCATAACTGCCCATGTTGTTCCCTCCAGGTGTATCTCTATAACCACCAGAAGATTCATTTTGACATTACCAATTTCTTTGCACGAAATAGTTTCTCATATGAATTGTATTCCTCTAAACCCGGCGGCGCTTCCCTCCTACACAAATGCGATTCTGTTACTATCATGATATCGACAGACTTTATTTTTAAGAGTTCTTCTCACTTTCCTCTTTGCCTCTCCCTTTTATATTTAAACATGGCAACCCATTCGAAAGACACATTGTTCCTACGCTTTCCCTTTGCCCTGCTTCCTTTTTTGCTTCTTATGTAAATTTTGCCTCCGTCTCTCGATACAACTGATAACCGCCTGATGACCTCTAATGCCCATTTGATCCCCACTGCTTCTATGTGTTCCCTCTCCCCTCGGGAAGTATCTCCTATTAGCCCGATTCCCTGTACCTGTATTCTTCCTCTTGTCGTACTCTGTGTATCCATATGGCCCCCTTCTGTATATGTTGGCCCTGTATCTGTTGCACCCTCCCGTTCCCCTTCGTTTAAATGTCCACCCTGCGTGCCTGAATAATTTTCAACCGGGACTCGCATTTCCGGTGCGCTGCCCAGATGTTGTTGATTTCACGTCTTCAACTAGTGCTCGCTTTTCCTATATCCCACTGCGCATCGACTACTTTAATCATAACCGGCCTAACAATGTGCCAATCACAGGCCTTCTTGCCAATTAGCAGTAACGCAAGTACAGTACCTACCTCTCCGTAATGCGACCAATCGGGGGCCATGGCCTTGGATTACTCTGAACGCATTCCAGAGACAAGTACTCTCCTAATTCGCTGCCCTGACCAGCTGCATCATCTTTCTACTGACTGCCCTGCACACCTCAATAGTCCCGTTCTTATTTAAAATCCACCACCATTCGAGGAGAACGCACTGTCAACACCACGTTTCGCTGTTCGCAAAATTCTATTAAGTCTTGTATCTGTGTGCCGATCTTACTCACAGCACGATTCATATCCCGGGCCTGAAAACATCTACCAGTCCCCCATGAAACACCAGTCTGTGTTCAACATGGTCGAATATTATCTTGCATAGCTGCTGCCACAATATCTCTTGCTCCTCGGACCCTAATAGAAGCAAAAAATAAGTCCCTCCTGTATTCGTAGCCACCTTAAGGTTAACCTGTTCCTCTATTCTGTCTACGTATGAGTCTGCAGCAATTACCACGCGTTTTCCTACTGATTTTATTAACGAGTCGAGCGGTTGAACCTGGTCGAGATATCTGCTCTTCTGGTTGTTGTAGCGGTGGATGTCGCTGTTGGGTTCCTGCCGTCGCCGTTATGGTTGTGTTCGCGCACCCACTTTGGCGATCCTGTTGCTGTTCCTCTGTTGCTGCCCTCTATTCCCGCCATTCGCCTCCGTCGTACCGTCCATGTAATACACGCAGCCATAATATATATATATATATATTATATATATATATATATCATATCAGGTCACATACAAGTAGAAATGACTGAACGTAGGGATCCACGTCTAAGCCTGTTTAATAAACAACTAGAGAGGAGAATGTTAATTAGTGTCTCAAGGAGACAAATAGACCCGAGGATTTACCCGTTTAACCGAAAACGATATGGCATGTGATTGTGCAATACAAAACGACTTACTAAGTGATGAGTTTGTTTGAAGACTAAGCCTTATCAAAGACGCGGCACAAATTGGAAAGCAAAGAAGGTTTTAGCAACCGAGAAGATTGAGACTCGAATTATCCGCTAAAAATACTCGTCCCGTTAAATTAGCTTATATCCTTGCGATGAAACGAGAATTCCTTGAAGCGCAGATTTCAGTATTGGATCACATTATGCTATACATTAACACGCTTGGTTTTAGAAATGGCAAAATATATGTGTTACGTTCGCGAAGTAGTATATATATATATATATATATATACAGCTAAGAACTACCATTGGCAGTTTATACATAATTTCTTTAGTGCATAACTTAAATAATATCTATGATAATAAACGTTACAACGCGCATCACTCGTCGTTCTAGATTGTACCCAGGTCAAACCCAAATGTTCCGTAAAGTAGTACTTGTTTA
>QVRM01004825.1:0-52500 GCA_003439945.1 Dermanyssus gallinae
CTCTCTCTCGCTCCTCTCTATATACTCTCTCCTATTCGCCTCTGCAGTGCGCGGCCAATGTTGCCGCCGTTGGTCATGGCTACTGGTTTGCAGCTCGGTTTGCCACCGTGGCAGTAGTACAAATCATAGCAACAGTAGTGTACTAGAGAGCTGCTGTAGTTGAAATCGTTGTTGTTGTGGCTGTGTTGCAGCAGTTTCTTGTTGGTGCTTTTGTTGTTAGTTTCGTTGTTAGTGTTGTAATTCTTAGTGTTGTAACTCTTGTTGTTGTTGCTGCTGTTGTTGTTTTTGCTGTTATTTTGTGCTGCTGCTGGCTGCTTACTGACGTTGACATTGGACGGACGGGTGCCGCTATGTTCGGGATCGTCTGTTGTCTGTTGATCGGCGTGAGTGAATAACTGGGGGAGGAAGAGAGGAGAGGGAAAGAGGGGAAGCGATGATGAAGGGGCCGGGGGATGATGGGGTCAGGGGGAGAAGAGAGACACACAGACAGACAGACCGACAGACAGAATAGACAGACAGACAGTGTGTCCACTTACAACTAGCATCGGTGGTCCATTCGGCAGACACGACACGAATACGGTTAGTCGCCCGCAGCCGTTCACCACTTGTTCCTGTTTCTCTGGTTGTTGTGGCTGTGGCACGCGTTGCCGTTATTGTATCGTCGTTTGTTGTTGTTGCTGTTGTTGTTATGGTGGTCGCCACGGCTGGCACTACAACGCCAACGGCAGTCGAAGAAGAAGTAATAATACTAACAATATTAATAATAAGAAAAATAATACCGTAGTAGTAGTAGTAGTAGAAATGGCAGTAGCAGCAGTTAGAAGTAGTAGCATTGATACGGTTTAGCTCAACGAGAGCAACACTTACTTGCTGGCTCACGCCTAAGTGAGACTGCCCCGTAAGAAGCACGGGAATGTTGCTGTTGTTGTCGCTGTTGTTGCTGATCTTGATACTGGTGATGGCGGCAGGCGGTGGATGGTGGTCGAGATGATGATGATGATGATGACTACGATGACAGCCACGAACAGGAAAGACAGGTTGACGACGACGCCCGACGTTATTGATAATGCTGTTGTTGTTGCTGCTGCTGTTGCTGTTGCTTTCCGCAGAAACAAGACCAGCTGCAGAAAACAACAAGGATGAGCACAATACAACAAACATTAGCATAACATCAGTAGCAATGACGACGGCAACAACAACAACGACAACAACAACAATATCAACAAACAACGAAGGCAACAACAGCGACAACAAGAACAACGATGACGTCAACACAATAACGTCAATAAAACTATTGGTGCGGATTGTAACAACATCGCAGCATGGACAGTAACTGTGGCGATAGCAACTGCAGTAGTAGCAGCAGCAGCAACAACAACAACAACAACAAACAACAGCAATAGGAACAACAGCAGCAACAACAATAGAAATAGCAAGCAACAACAACAACAACAGGAACACTAATGGTGACTGAAGAGTAGGTACAGCGTCGACAACAACGACAATAACGACCACACAGGAAAACGTAGTGACTAACACAAGTGGAAACAGCAGCCAGCACCAGCAGCAAACAATAACCACGTCAGCATCAACAACAACAGCAACAGCAATAACAACAACGGCATAGAACAAAACAGAAGACGGATTAGACTGGTTGGAAGTCATTGGGCGCATGGCCTTAGCAGTCACTCGCTGGCTGGCTCGAGGCTCGTGGCTCGTTCCCCCCTGTCCGCCGTTCCGTTACATTACACTGTTGTACATTACGCATAGCGCTGTTGGATAGCGCCGGGTTACGGAGTCTCTCTCTCTTTCTCTCCGTCTCTCTCCCTCTCTCTCTCACTGTAAATCTGAGTGGCTGATTGCGTGCATGTGACTGCGTAGCTGTCTGCCTGTATATCAATCTATGTATCTAGATGCATGTCTAGATATCTCTCTCTATGTATGTGTTTGTTTGTATTCCAGTTTGTGTGGAAATGTGGGCTGGGTTGATGGCTGGGTGGGTGGGTGGCTGGGTGTGTTTGTGGTTGTGAGGGTGTCTGATAGGGTGCCAGCAAGCGTCCGCGGACTTTCTTTGCCGGCAGCCAATGAGGCAACTACGACATATACGAGAGGACACGCCGACGAGAGATTCGGGAAAACATGAGAGGGAATAAGAAAAAAAGCGCGTGCGCGCGCGAGAGAGAGAGAGAGAGAGAGAGAGAAAGAAAGAGCGCACTTAATGCGAGAAAAAGAGAGGGGGGGGGAGAAATATGGAAAAAAAGAAAATGCCTTCGCTGTCCGAGTGATGACTAGTTGACGGTGATCGAGGTTGGCGACGTTTTCATCCTCGTCGTTATTATCGTCGTGGTACGCATAAAGAAGCGGCGGCAGCAGCAGCAGCAGGAGAAGTAGGAATTGAAGTAGAACTTGTAGTACTCGTCGTAATGGAAGTAACAGTAGTAGTAGTAGTAGTATTAACTATTATTATTAATTAAAGTATTAGAAGTAGGGGTTGAAGTAATATTAAAGAATGGTTCCAGCTCCTCGCCTCTTCCTGAGGCCATTTAGGTGAGAGGTTTTTAGTGGGTATTATGCCAACAACATCGGCATCGAGTCCCACACTACCCGCTCTGAGCGTGCGCAAACGCATTTTTCCCTCTCACCAATAAAAAAAAAATAGTAGTATTAACAGTAACACTACTCCAGCAGCAGGAGCTACTCTCTAGCATTACACATATTCGACCTCCAGCCCCCCCCCCTTCCCCCCCCGCCTCCCAAAGCTCGCCCTAGCTGCCCAAGCAGACCTGCAGCGGGCCCCAACGCCGCTCATGTTCCTACTGTTGATGGAGCCGCTCTTGTTACTACTACGACTACTAATACTACTCTTGTTTGCTAGTTAGTTAGTTAGTTAGATAGATGGATACATAGATGGACATACCAGACAGATAGACACATAGATAGATAGACAGATAAATAGATACTGCTGCTGCTGCTGCTGGCATTCGCCCTCTTCAGATGCGAGCAACATTACGTAACGAGAGACTTGGTTATGATGTAGTTGATTATTATAGGTGATTAGAAATGGTGATGTTGATAGTGATAGTTTAGATGATGATAATGATGATGATGACGTTGATGACAACGGCGACGACCAGCAAACAACCGAAGAGAAACATCATAATGATGACGACGACGACGCCGCCCGTATCAGTAAACCGCCGGCGATGATGGTAACAGTGTGCAGCACGCTCGTAATCAGAGCATGCTTGGCGTCACGTCACCTACGACTCGCGAAACGAGTGGAGCGAAATATGGCCGCTAGAATCCAAGGCAGTTGTACTAGGAATAGTTAGTGTAAGTGAAGTAGGAGGAGGAGGAGAAGTAGTTGTAGTAGTAGTAGTAGTAGTCGGTAGCTGTAGTCGCTGTGCTGTGCTGCTGGTGGTGGTGCTACTGGAGTACCGAAACGGGAGCAGTAACAGTTGAAAAAACAACATTCTTGAAAAAAAAGGTTTATTCTAGGAGCAGTAAACGTACTTACTAGTTAAAAGTCATAACAGCAATTATAATCGGACTAATAGCATTAGTACAGTACAGAGCTTGTCCTCTTGCCAGCTGCGTACTGGCAAGAGGACAAGCTCTTGTTACTGTTGTTGTTGTCGGTGTGACGGCTTGTGCAATGGACGAGAACAACAACAATAGCAACAACAGCAACAACAGCAACAACAACAACAACACCAACAACAACAGCAACAACAAACGACGCAACAATAATGACAACGGCAGAAGCACGTTGCTGCTTTCAACCCCACCACGACTGTTTCTGGTTATTGTTGTTGCTGCTGCTGTAGCTGCTTCTGCTGTGTTGCCGATGCCGCAGGCCGCGCACTGCTGCAGACGCATGCTTGACGCACGCCCGCCCGCCAACCAGCCCGTTGGCGGCGGCACATGTGCGCCACGCTCCACTCACAACACAACGTCTCAACGCCTTGACGGTCAAGGAGCATGGAACTTGAATGCGAATGCAGCAGGAGAAGACAAGAACACGACAAGTGGGGAAAAAATAGAAGAAGTGAAGAGGAAGCAGGAGAAGAAGCGATAACCGGCAACAACGACGACGACAATGCTCGACAACACTGGCCGGCCGCGGAAAAAAAGAGGGAGAGGAGAAGAAGGATGATGAGGAGGAGGAGGAGGAGGAGGAAGAGCAGAGATAGATAAAACAAGGGAGAGGGAAATAAGAAGAAAGAAAAGAGGGAAGCGCGGAAATAGGGATAATGGACGAGGGAGAAGGGGATGATGAGGAGGAGGAGGAGAAGGAGAAGGGAAAGAAACTACGTCCGTCCTACGCCTACGTCCGCGTCAACGTGCCAACCTAGCGGACAGGCAAGTGGACAGATGCTGAAAGACGGCAGGAAGGGGGGGGGGGCAAGGGGAAAAGGAAACAGAGGCCGGCAGACAGATCAAAAGAGAAAGACAGAGAGAGAGAACGAGGAATAGTGAAATAGAGAAGGAAAATGTGAGGAAGAAGAGAAAGAGGCAAAATTGAGAGAGAGAGAGAGAGAAGTTAGCAGCGGATAGTCTGGGTGCAGTAATGACAGACAGTAATGAGTCTGTCGTTGTGGTTAGTAGTCGTTGACGCTGTTCTTGCTATTGTTGCTGTTGTTGATGATCTTGCTGTTGCTGCTGCTGATGCTGTTGTTATTGTTGTTTTTGTTGTTTGCGTCTGCCACAACACACAACGAAGCGCAGTTGACATATCGTGACACGTGCTGCTGGTGCTGATGGTGGTGGTGGTGGTGGTGGTGACAACAATAATCATCAAAGTAACTAAACTAGTTACACTAGTTAAACACTAGTCATCGGCAATGAAGCAGTAGTGGAAGCAATAGGAGAAGTACTACTATTTGTAGTGATAGTACACCAGTAGTGATACAAGCGCAGGAGCAGTTGTTGTTGTTGTTGTTGTTGTTGTTGGCGGCGGCGGCGGCGGCATATGGCAGTAATAGTAGTAGTAGTAGTAGTAGTAGTAGTAGTAGTAACGGTAATCAATCAGTGTCGGTCTTCTTTCGTTGCTCTCGTAAGAGCAGCAAACGCTAAAGCAGCAGGCGGCCGGCGGAACAATATTAATAATAATAATAATGATAATGCCAGTCAGAGACAGAGAGACAGATGCCGACACCGCCGTTGCCGCTGCCACCGATGAGAAAGCAATAGTAATGACGATAGTAATGATGAGACGAGCAGCCACTGCAAAGACGGCCGGCAGCACACGTAATGCTAGTCGAATATTAGATTGTCATTGTGCAATAGTCGTCGTCGTGGTCTTCATCTTAGCTGCTGCTGCTGCTGCTGTTGCCACTGTTGTTGTTGTTGTTGTTGTGGTTATTGTTATTGTTGTTGTCGTTGTTGTTGTAGGTGGCATGCTTCACCGCAGGAAATTAAACCCCCTGCACAACACGACGTGCCTCGATGACACAAACTGGCTCCACACCATAGGATAGAGATATACAACAACAGCAGCAGCAGCAACAACAACAACATACGAAATTAAGCGCACACAATATAATAGTCACGTCAATAGTAATAATAATAATAATAGTAATTATTATTATTATTATTATTATAACTTCACCATGAATCGACAAAAAGCGAACTTAGCATAATGAATCTGGCTTAAACGTTCATACCTCACAATTGTAATAACTGAATGATAATAATAATAAATACTAATAGTAATAATAATAAATAATAATAATAATAATAATAATAATAATAATAATAATAATAATAATAATAATAATAATAATAATAATAATAATAATAATAACACCTCTGGCTGTGACCGGTTATTGGACGGAACATCTCTCATCTGATGACGTCGGTGATAAGCATGAATAGAATTATAGTTGTTGTTGTGGTTGTTGTTGTTAGCACTATTATTGCTACTACTCTTCTACGTATGTTTCGTATTTTTATTAGTCTTAATGTTATCATGGACAACGACAGCATTCGCAACGATCGCTGATGATCATTTTCTGATGGTCGACTTCCTTCATCCTGTTTGGACTGTGTGGACGCACACCGAACGTAGCGTGTGGATGTGCGTTGATGTAACTAACTATACGTACACAGCATGTATGTGTTGCGACAGAAGAACTATGACGGGTGGTATGTGATTCATCGAACGGTATGTGATTCATGTACGTTCGAATACGCATGAAAAAAATGCTACGCAATGTAATTTGGAGCATACGTTCGACCGGCGTTCATGGTGTTCTTGTTGTCGCCGTTGATGATTACGATGTTGTTGTTGTTGTTTCTGATGTTGGTGTTGGTATTGCTGATGTTGATGTTATTGTTGCTGCTGATGTCGGTGTTGTCTTTGCTGATGTTGTTGTTATGTTAGTGTTGTTGTTGCTGATGTTCTTGGTGTTGTTGTTGCTAATGTTGCTGGTGTTGTTGCTAATGTTGCTGGTGTTGTTGTTGTTGTTGTTGTTGCTAATGTTGGTATTGTTGTTACTGATGACATATATATATGCACAAATGTAAAGTAACGGCGTAAGTGGCAATTTTCAATTTAATTATTATAAAATGCGGCGCTTGTTGTCGAAGTTGCTGTTGTTTTATTTATTGGTGCGAGTATTATTATTATTATTATTTTTGCTGTTGTTGTTGTTGTTTCTGATGTTGGAGTGTTTGCTTTTGGTTGTGGCGTGGCTGTTGAGAGTGACGCACGCACAGACTAGCGTTGTTGCTGTTGTTGTTCTTGTTGCTGTCGTTGTTGTACATGATGGTGTGTTGTTGGTGTTGCTGCTGCGTTTGTTGCTAATGTTGTTGTTAGTGCTGTTGTTGATGTTGTTCTTGTAGTTGCTGCTGTCAGTGTTGCTACCGTTGTTGTTGTTGTTGTTGTTGTTATTGTTATTGCTAATAACTGTACAGATGGCTGCCGTAGAGCTGCTAGAGAAGCACTACAGTGGCGCTACAGCAAACATATGAACGATGACACGTGCACTGTCATCATTACGTCGAGAGAGACAGAGACAGAGAGAGGCACACTCTAACACTGACACTGACACGGACACAAACAGATCTACGACTGCACGGCCGATCACCCACGATCATCCCAATCATCTACTGCGTGCTGTCGCCGGCTCCTTCTCCTCCTCTTCACACCGGCAGTGGCACAAGCACGATGGAGACACACGATACGCAAACTGATGATGATGATGATGATGATGACACATGCTGATTATAAACACCCTAATAGGAAGAACAATAACAGTAATAACAATAACAATAGATGTACTAAATACGGACGGATAGTATTCGTAGTATGATGGCTAGCACGAATATAACAATGATATCCGACACGACAAAAATATATCCACCCATCCATCCGATCGAGAGCTCTTCACACTGATTCTCTTGTCGTTTTCTTCTTCCTGCTGTCATCCATTAACCGTCACCAGCCGCACACAGAGAGAAACAGAGAGCGAGAGACAGAGGGAGAGAGAGAGAGAGAGCAAGAAGGGAATTCACAACAACAACAACAACAACAACAACAGCCTCAACAATAACAGCAGCTTCAACAATAACAACAACAACAAAAACAACAAAAACAGCCTCAACAACAACAACAACGTTCAAGACTAAGCTCTTCACACAGCAGTTTCTCTTGACGTCCTCTGTTGCCATCATTGACCAATCAGCCATCACCAGCCGCGCACAAAGAGAGAAGGCAGCAACAACGGTAGCAACAGCAATAGTAATAGCAACAACAACAACAACAACAACAGCTACATCATCGACAACAATAACTACTACTACTACTACCACTACCACTACTACATCAACAACAACAACAAAA
This sequence comes from Dermanyssus gallinae, assembly GCA_003439945.1. NCBI lineage: Eukaryota > Metazoa > Arthropoda > Arachnida > Mesostigmata > Dermanyssidae > Dermanyssus > Dermanyssus gallinae. Next base: position 7,847 of record QVRM01004825.1, read on the forward strand.
CAACAGCTACAACAATATTATCAACACCATCATCAATCATCACCACATCAACACCTTGTTGCTGCTACTCCCTCTACCGATCCTGTTTCTGTTGCTGTCCTTATGTTAGCTAGATAGACTAGTGGTAGAGTGGTGGGAGGAGAACCGCGCGGCGCCAACCAACCAGCCAACCAGCCAGCCAGCGGCCAAAGCGGCAGGCTAAAGCTGCTGCTGCCGCTGCTGCCGCTGTCGCTAACAACGCCACGCATAGCGTGGATGTGGTGGAGACTGCGTGCGTGGCAATGTGGCTCACGTTGCCGGTCGTCGTCCCGGAGCCATGGATCGCGATGGAGTTGGCCGTTGCGACCTCCCGAGTCGCCGACGGACACTTCGACGATGCTGGACAAGCAAAGCGCGTGTCGCCAGGCCGTGTCAGATGGCCACGAATGGCCACCAGCTGTTACCACCGAGCGGCCGCCGCCGCTACCGCCGCTGCGGCCACTGTCACCATCGGGAGCATTGCGACCGCCACCACAACCGGGAGCCTTGCGACCATCACCACCAGGATGGGCATTTCCTCCATCACAATTATCATTCTCCTACCCTACTCATCATCATCATCATCATCATCATCACCATCACCATCACCATCATCATCATCACCAACACCACCACCACCACAATTACCCCTTTTTCCTAGTCGCTCACCCCTCAGTCAGCACCACCCCCGCCACCACCACCACCACCATCACCTCATTGACACCACCCCTTCAGCAGCGACAGCAGCAGCAGCCGCATCAGCACTACCACCTCCTTGACACCACCCCCCTTCAACAACCCCACTAGCACGGCAGCCACCACCTCCTCGTTCGCGACCACCTCTCGATTAACAACAGCAACTAGGTGGTCGGTCTCTAAACGGCTTTTCTCTACACACGAATTCATACACGAAGGGTGACAAACCTGTCGACACGGCTATACGACATGCAGCTTTGTATCTACGGGTTCTGTCGTCACCCCAGCTGCTCCTGCTGCTGTTTCTACGGCGGCATCTGCTTCTGTTGCTGGCTGACGTTGTCGTTGGCGTTTTAGGCCATGGAGAGACAAACGTATGGACGGGCGGGCTGCCCGACGTGGGACACATGGGATTGACGTGGGACACATGAGATTGACGCGGGACACATGGGACTGACGTGGGACACATGGGACAGACGTGGGACAGACGTGGGACAGACGGACTCACAAACAAAGCAGCTGCTGGCAGCAACGCCTGAACTATTGCTAGCTACTACCAATACTATTATAGGTCACTTCTGCTCACTGGTTCGGCGGTGGTTCTCTCATAGCTGCTACTGCTACCGCTGTTGCTCTGGCCTGTTCTGCTTTGCTTTGCTCTCTGCTTGACGCACTTGACGCACTTACGGACACGAGACGGCGCCGGAGGCGGCGAGAACAACACAACAGCAACAACAACAACAATAACAACAACTACAACGACAACAACAACAACAACGACAACGGCGAGCACAATGATGACGTCGAGGACCTGATGCGGCGATTGTCGTGGACTTCGTGTGGAGTTCGTGGCCGCCACGGTGGCGCAAGCGATTCGACGGCTACTGTACTACTCTAGATAGATTCAACATCAGCAGCAGCAGCAGCAACACCACCAGCTGCAGCCTCGAAGCCGGAGGAACGACGGGAAGGCAAATGGGGAGAACAGCGACGACGACAACAACAACAACAATAATAACCACGACAGCAACAACAACAACAACAACAACAACAACAACACTACTTGACACCCACCCTGCGACCAACCCGTCTGCGGGAAAGGGGGAAATGGAGAGAGACCAGCCGGCCTACAGACAGACAGACAAACAGAGAAAGACACCAAGTGGGAGAAAGCGCGCCTGCCGTGAACAGAGTCCGGCGGGCGGGCGGGCGGGCGTGAGCGAATGAGTGAGGAACGGAATGGCGGAATGACGGCGGTTTCAAATCACGGCGAAGGCGGCAGTGGGCAGTAAACAGGCGCGGGCGTGAAGCGAACGGACGAAGCCGAACGGATGACGACTCGATCGCCTCCTCACTGAGGGGCGACCGTGGGCGAAGGCGATCGGCGGCGCCTCGTTACTTCGATTGATTCGGTTGAGGACTTTGAGAACTCGGTGATTGAGGTTGAGGTTGATGTTGTTGTTGTGGTCGTGGCCGTTATTGTTGTTGTTGTGGTCGTTATTGTTGCTGTTGTGGTCGTTATTGTTGCTGTTGTTGTTGTTGTTGTTGTCTTTGAACAGTCGCTAGGGAGTTGGTTTTCGGCGTTCCGCGGTTGGTTGTCATAAAACCGCAATTACAACAACAACAACAGCATTGCTGGAGTCTTGGCTAAGAGACGCGATTCTGACAATGAGTAAAAAAGGAGGAATAATACGAAGAAGAACATCATCAACCGCAGCAGCAGCAACAGTAACACCATATTATGACACTCATCACGATCATGATGGAGTCAGAAGTTGAGGCATAATCTCATGTAGATAATGGTGACGATGCGATGGAACTAGAAATGGGACAGGCAAGCAGGCATGTGGGCGGGTGGCGACGAACTGGTGACAAGACGCCACATAGGTGATTGTCATCCGTGCACGTCTCATGTAGATCCGGGCCGTACACTGACCACGGGCCAGATGAGTCCATGGATCGCCGTGGTGGTTGTGGTGGTGGAGCAGAGCGGCAAACACGAGAAACATGGAGAAGACGAAGATGAAACTGATTGACGGTCGAGGAGGATATGATGTTGAGGTGTCGTTGACATCGAACAAACAACCTTAGAACAGAAACACAGCGACAACAACCTCACAACAAAAACAATACAACAACAGCAGCAACAACCTCACAACAAAAACAATACAACAACAGCAGCAACAACCTCACAAGAAAAACACAACGACAACAACAACCTCACAAGAAAAACACAACGACAACAACAACAACCTCACAATAAAAACACAACGACAACAACAACCTCACAATAAAAACACAACGACAACAACAACCTCACAATAAAAACACAACGACAACAACAACCTCACAATAAAAACACAACGACAACAACCTCATAACAAAAACACAACGACAACAACAACCTCACAAGAAAAACACAACGACAACAACAACCTCACAAGAAAAACACAACGACAACAACAACAACCTCACAATAAAAACACAACGACAACAACAACCTCACAATAAAAACACAACGACAACAACCTCATAACAAAAACACAACGACAACAACAACCTCACAAGAAAAACACAACGACAACAACAACCTCACAAGAAAAACACAACGACAACAACAACCTCACAAGAAAAACACAACGACAACAACAACCTCACAACAACAAAAAACAACAACACAACAACAATAACAAAACATCCACAACAACAATAGCAAACGAACAACCTCACAACAGCTGTGACAGCAGCAGCAGCAGCAGCAACAGCTGTAACAAACAATCGTATGCTGTCTGAGCGTCCTCGACTTGCTCCTCGTCCGAGCGCCTTCAGCGTGAGTGAAGTAGTCTCCCGCCCCTTTCGGCCTTCACCGCTATAATCGCCGGTGTAAGCGGCTGCAGCTGCGGCGGGACCAGAGCTTCGGACATCGACACCGATAAACGTAAACAGCGTCTCTTTCTCTCTCTCTCTGTCTCTCTCTGTCTGTCTGTCTCGTGAGTGGGTCGGTGGGTGGGTAAGTGGACAAGACTCGAGGAAAACACGCCACCACTGTGTATCGTCGCCCGGCTGCCCCTGTGCGCCAGCAGTGATGAACAGTAGTAATTCTGAACAACTCCGTTGAGCCGGCTCTGGCTACACGATGTCAACGCAACAACCGTTCCGTGTCGTCCCCGCCCGACAACCCCCCCCCCCGCACTATCATCAAAATACCACTAACCATGTAACCATGCACCAGTATTCATGATATGATCGTTATAATAATAATAATAATAATAATAATAATAATAATAATAATAATAATAATAATAATAATAATAATAATAACAATGGATTTATTGAATTGAGGAGCGGGGGTGAGCTTAGGCGGGTACACGTTTAGATCTCACAATTGTAGGGACCGAACACCGAAATATTGAATAAATAATAAAATAATAAAAAAATAATAATAACAATAATTACTACTATTACTGTTACCCTTATGATGATGATGATGATTATGATGATTTTATCATTATTATTATTGTTGTTACGCGAATTGAGGAACATCGATCGTTTGTGAGCGGCTAGTTCGACGCAACACGTCCCCTAGCTGACGCGAAAGCGTCGTAACGTAATGTAACGTGCGTATGCCAGACAAAATGCCACCGCTTGTGTGTCTGTAGTTCATACCTACTAGAAGCCTGAACCGAACCAAACGAAGGCGATTAGCGACAACAACAACAACAACACCGGCCGGCGTGTTCTGTGATGACAACTAGATCACCTCGAACGAACGAAAGAAAGAAAAAAAAAAGCATGGCTGCTTGATGCCATTGCCGTCATCAGTTGTCATCAGTTGTTAGCCGGATAACCGCCGCAGTTTGCCGCCACCACCGCCGGTACAACAAGCATTACAACACGTTGTTCTGGCATTACGTTGCTGCTGTGGCTGTACAAAGTATTTCTTTTTTTTTCTTAGTTTCACTTTCGTCGTTGTCGTCGTCGTCGTCGTCGTTACAGGCTGCAGCTGTTATTAGTGAGACTCCGGCTTGTACAGCTGCTGCTGCTGCTGCTATTGATATAAATTCATATGATGATGATAATAATAATAATAATGATGATCATTATATTCATCAATGCTATTTACAATCATAATCATAATCATAATAATGATGAGAATGACAGAAACAATAGCAATAACAACAACAAGAAGAAGAAGAAGAAGCCAACCAATAATCAAATGAATACCGATGACGATGATGATGGAGATTATTGTTATTATACTGATTAGGCTGATGACAGGCGACCTATAGTTGCTTACACATACACTCGCACATAGACAGCAACGAACTAGTAGAAGTAGTAGTAATAGTTCATTGCTTTTCTCTGCTGCTGCTGCTGTTGGCGGGAGATGGGCGCGTGTTAAATATAAATAGACAGCCAGTACAGACTCCCTCACACGTTTACTCACTCACTCACTCAATCACTCACTCAGTCAGTCACTCGCTATTTGACTTTTTCACTCACTTTGGCTGCAGTAACTAAACAACACGGCTGCTGCTACCGCTGCTGCCTCTGATGCCGATGATACTGGCAGCTGGATGACACGTAAATGATGATTGTTGTTGTTGTTGTTGTTATTGTTATTGTTGTACTCTATTCATCGTCGTCGTCGTCGTTGTCGTCGTCGTCGTCTTCTTCAATAATCGTCACAATAATAACAGTAATACCACCACAACACAACAATATTGAGAACAGCGCACCTCCGGAAGCTGGTGCGGCCAACTTGCGACAGCCGGATGGATGCATTCGCCATCGACGTCGCCGCTGACGCAGTGGGTGAGTGGGCGGGGCGGGCGATTCGACGCCCAGTTGCTTCACTCATCAGCTACTCAGATGCTGGTTACAGCTATCCAGCCAGTCAGCCATTCGATTTATATATATATATATATTTTTTTTAGGTTAATTCCATACGCAAATGTAAGCCAGCGTAAGTGCCTTTTATTAATAACATAATTGCTTTTACACGACAGACATGACTCAACTATACCGTAGAGCTAATTAATGCGCGTGTACGAAAGCTTTAGCCGGCGGCGGATGTTGTTAGTATATATATATATATTAAGAGGTAGCCTAGAATACATTAAACAGACTTTGGAATTGTAAAAAACAGGGTTCTGAGTTCGATCTAAAAAGCGGGTAATTAAGCGTGAACGCAAAGTATAAGACTTGATATAAGACTGCAAAAAAAATCATTTCTTGAGAATCATCTTCAATACAACATTTGTTCTGCTTTGAGCTAACGTAGAATGCCAAACACATAGGTATGCTTCGTCTGTCGATAGGATGACTAGGGCTATCGCAATCGCAGATTTTGTGAAATTATGTCAGTATAAAATATTTGATCCAACCACTTTTGGTAATTTCGCTCTCGCTTCAATAGGAGACATTTCTGTCTTTTGTTCCATTTGAAAAAAATAGTTTTTTGTCGAGTCGTACTAGACCCCAAAGTTTGTTGGACGAATTCTGGGAGACCATATATATATATAGTTAGTTGACTCTCTCAAGTGCTCCCTCTAAACATATGGTACTTGGACGACGGTGTACTGGGTGGCGCTCCCGATGCAGTTCTGAGGGACATCCACAGAATCATCGAGTTCGCTGAATGGAGTGGCCTGGCTCTAAACCCTGCGAAGTGTGAAGTCCATGTTGTAGGAGATGCTGCGGACTCTGAAGTGCTGGAGGCTCTCCCAGGGTGCAGGACTGTCGGCACGGATTTAAAGTTGCTGGGCGTACCCCTATTCCCACAAGGAGTTCCGGCTGCCCTCGAGAGTTGGCTGGCCAAGCTAGAAGATGCGATGTCACGCTTTCACTTGGTAGGTTCTCACCGAGGCCTTTTTCTTCTGAGATCCTCATTTTCGGCGCTACGTCTTAACCACTTGTTTTGAGGTGCAGACTGTTTATTAGCTTCAGTACTTTTTAAACGACTCAAAAACAGCGTGCTGGCTACAGTACAGGCGTTGCTAAACCTCAGCCTATCCACAGGTGCACGCCGACAAGCTCTACTCCCCGTTCTTTGGGGGTGACTTAGGGTTACCTGATGCAATTGTCCTATCTGAGATAGCTCTGGCAGCTTCTCTTCACAGGTCTATGCAACAGGCTAAAACCTTCGTCGTTTGGCCGCTCTCGTCGACTTAGAAGCCCGATTGGAAGCAAGCCGCCGTAGAGCAGTTGCCCTGTGCGACCACGAGCCCGCCGAAGCTGGACACCAGAAAGAATGGTCAACAACTCTATATGAGCAGAGGGTCGAAAACCTCATTGCGGGATGCGCGACGGACGCCGACAAGGCCAAGCTGCGTGCCATGTCCTCCAAGGGGGCGGGTGCATAGCTCCACGCCATTCCCTGTGCTCGGATCGGGACCCTATTAGATGACGAGTCGGTGAGGATTGCCGTTGGACTTTGTTTGGGAACAGACCTTGTATACACTTATACCTGCGTCTGCGGAGACGTCGTCTGGCCAGACGGAAGCCACGGGCTGTCCTGTATCGTCAGCGCAGGTAGGCGAGCAAGACACCAAGCTCTGAATGAAACCTTCAGTGCTGGTGCGGCCCCGGCTGGTCATGCTTCGGCTCTCGCCGAGGCAGGCAAGGTTAGAAAGTACCAGAGCATCGGGTACCCGTACAAGTTTTACCCACTTGCCTTCGAGACTTTTGGGAAGCCCGCTCCGTCCACTTGCAGTTTGCTATAGAAAGTCAGGAAACGGCTGATTCTAGTCAGCGAAAACAAACGGGCGGGTGATTTCCTCAGACAGTGCCTATCGCTGGATGTGCAACGGAGCAATGCGGCCTCGGTTCGGGGCACTCTCCAGAAATGGCTGGCCTCTACACTGGACCTCCGTAATGGTGCACATGTTTACAGGGACCCAAATGTCATGTTCCCACCGTGAATGATTGATTGCATTGAATATATATATATATATATACATTTTTGTGGAGGAGGATTAAATGCAGATACGCACTACGGCTAGGAGTAGGAAATAACGTTTTCCATTTCGAGTTGTGCATTCATCTAGATCTAGAACAGTGCCATGGACCATCAGGACAAGCGGCTAGTACTCTATCGGATCAATTAGCCGGGGCCGCTCACGGGTTTCCCCACCTGTTAGGAGCCCTTTTTCCCAGCCCTTGCAAGCCCGTTTGATTCAAAGTTGCGCTTTCTTCAGCCGCGTCGGCCTTAGAAATATTCTGCCTCCCTTTGTATTTTCTGTGCTTTGTTTTTAGCACCTTCTGTGTTACTTCCACTCCCAAATGCCGTGCCTGGGTCGAGCCCAGGGTGTACTTCACGAATCCTCTCATACAATTTTTAATGCGTTCTGCGTCAGGATCAGCTTTGCTTTCTTTGACCTAAGGGTTGCTCCGGCCATACAGCAGTCCCAAACAGCGCGATAGGCTCTGCTACCGCCACCAGTAGTTTTCTTGTACGAACCCGCGGTCCATGTATGTTTGGAAGCATCCTGGCAATAGCGTTTGCCGCCTTAGATGCTTTTTCCACAGCCTTCTTTATGTGGCATATACCCGTTATAGATGTGTCCAGCGTGATCCCGAGGCTTCTTTCACGAACTTGATTGTTTGCCCTGCGACCTGTATGTGCAACGGTCGAACTCTCTTCTTGCCAGTTGTTAAGTCGTCAGCGTAGGCTATGATATCTACTTCCGGGGGTAGACCGGCTTTTCGCAGGATGTTGTCATACGGATTGTCATTGGATGTTGTTATAGGGTTAAGCTCCTGGCACCCCGGCTGTCATCGGGAAGAATATCTCGCCGTTTGAGACGAACCTCTCCTTAAGGCATTTAGATATTACCTTTACTAGGTATGGCGGAACATTCTTACGAACAAGCCTGTCTAAGGTGGTTATGGAAGACAGTAAAGGGCGTTCCTCGCATCCAAGACGGTAACCATGACTAGCTGTCTTGTACAGATGGTGGACCTACGCACCTGCTCAGCTTAACTGAGGAGCCTGTGGAATGCCGTTAGAACCGATTTGTGTTTACAGAAGCAAAATTGTGCCGGTGGTAGGAGTCCGCATTCCCCGCAAATATCTGATCTATTCTTTGATGATGGCTTCGTATAGTTTGACTAAAGCGTTTAGTAAACAGATTGGCCGGTATCCTTTATTCGCTTTGGGGATAAAAACTACTTCAGCTTGTTTTCATGCTGGTTCTCCTGTTCTCATCGCGGAAGTAAAGGTTTTTGCGACACACATACAGATATATATATATATATATATATATATATATATATATATATATACCTCACAGCGGTTCCAAGCCCGTTTGAGACGGAATACAGCCTATAGTTAAGAAATTATCCCCTTGAAAAACATATTTCTTATTTTATATAGCTAAACGTTTACGGCTTTTGGTGCATTGGATAGATATGTGTACAATATATACAGAGTCATTCATATTGTTATGTATCTATATTGAGGTTTGGTAGAACTCGACAAGAAAATAATTTTTCCCAATGGAAGGGGGAGGCGGAAAAGTTTTGTTTAGGAGAGAGAGTGAAATGTATAAAAGTAGTTATTCTGCCTTTTTTCTCCCTACATAGTTGTGCGAAATCTACATTTGCGGGAGAACCAGTCAACGCTTGCGTAGCGAAAAGCGAATAACCAGATTGAGTCGAACCAGAAAGTCATAAAAAGCCGATATGTTGTTATGTCTTCCGTTAACGCTTTTTCGTGAAAAATTGTATTTTTTTTTCCATTGCGACTAAAAATGTATGTCCAAAAGACCAGTTTCACGCAATAGCAAATTTAATGCCCACCATTTTCGCACCAAAGTGATGAAGCTGCGTTACGTAGTTGTCAAGTAACTAAGCTTTTTCGATAGCCACATCGAAAGCGAAGGCATGAATACTTGCATAGGGTGTATGAGAAAGTTAGGTACATATTTTGAGGTTTGGTAGAACTCGGCAAGAAAATAATTTTTCCTAGTGGAAGGATGGGGCGGAAACGTCTTAGTAAAATTTTACGGTTCTGAACGTGAAAACTTGCACGTAAAGCATAACAACTATGACTGTCGAAAAAAATGGCCGAGTTTTACCAAACCTCGCAATAAGTACATAACGATATGAATTACATTGTATATATATATGAATTATATTGTATATATATATGTATATATATATATATATATATATATATATATATGTATATATATATATATATATATATATATATATATATCTCTATATACCAACGATTCCAAGCCCGTAGAAGAGGGAGGATAGTCCAGAATAAAAAAACAACATCTATAAAAGGAATGCGTTTAATTCTATCCCCTCAATAGTTCATGTTTCACTCGACGGTAGTCGTGTTTCGACAAAGCAGCAGTACCTGTAGTAACAAAACTGAAAATAGTGTGCTTAGTAGTAATATTGCAATGCTGATATGCTGATTTGGTGGAGATGCCCAACGCCTGACCTGTTGTTATGAGTCGTGGGTTAGATCCCGACACGACGTCGCATAGTGGACGTATGGACTTGCAAGTAATTGCTTCTTGTGTAGCCCAGTAACTTCAAATAAAATCATATGCATTACAAGTAGTAATATTTATAATTGGTTGGTGCTATGGCATATTACCAGCTAATCTGGGGAGAGGGACGGCCGGAAACACACTGTCCTACACTGCGAGTCTCTTTGGGAAGCAAGGTGCACGGGCTCCGTGGCCGTGAGGAGCTGCCCCATCAAGGAGATGGTTAGCTAAATGAGTACCTCGGCAGAAGCATGGAAGGAGGCGACGGACCTTTTCGACGCCATTTTGATGCTCAAAATAGCTATTGAATTTTCTAGGCGGGAAAGGTTCACGCGACAGCCTCGTGACAGTGGTCAAGACGAGGAGCCGAGGGAGGTGGTGCAGCCAGACTAAGTGGTGTCACTCCGACCGGATGGGGCTATTTGGCGACAAAGTCCGGATAAGAACATACTATACGTTTACATACTACGTATACATAACAAGCTTATAAGGCAGAATTGAACCAGATTTGCCGAGCCCAATGCATATAGCTATACGTTTTTTAGTTGCATTTTATGTAGACCACTAACTGTGAAAAACAGAAACTTGACTGTCTCAAGAAGTATAAGCTATAGAGATGTACGTCAAACGAGTTTTTAAAGCAAAGATTAGCGACAACAGTAACGCCGACCATGACAACAGCAGCAGCAGCAAAATACTACATCAACGCGTTACTGAAAGTATTTACGCCCGCCATTGACTTGGCAGCCAAACCCTGCTAAATTGCGTAGGGCAATTGTGTTGTCCATATGCGCTAAACAACATAAAATCTAAACGTGCCTTCGGCATTCGTCGCCTCTTTCATTATTTACTCACAGCGGCACAGCGTAGCCCGTCTGGAATCCCGTCAGGGTCAAGGGTGACCACCACTATATCAAAAGCAGCAGAGACAATAACAATAACAACAGAAACAGCAACGATAGCAACAAGAATCGTTGTCTTTGTCCATCCCGTCGCCTGACCACGCCAGTGGACGACATAGGTTCTGTTCATGGTAGGTTTTTGTCCTATCCCACGTACACCCCCCGATCGACCTGCTGCGAAAAGCCTACAGAACGTACTGTCACGATTGTGATGATTTCTATTATTTTTGTCTATCTCCATCTAAAGTACGGATTTCGGCATTTCTATTATGCGGACATCGAAACGACACGAACGTTGAAATAGATAGAGAGATACGCATAGGCGAGTATTCTTGCACGCCCTTTCGACATTCACCCTCATCATCATCATTATTATTATCTGGTATCATAGTCTGACTCATCGGGTCGTCGGCTGCAGAGAGCCGCTCGCACACAGTCAAATGTCTGGGCACATCGGTTTTTGTAAAGGGTTTTCTACCCCAGGGGGAAGGGTACTATGACGGTAAGAACAGGGACTACAAGGCCAACAACATCATCATCATCAACAACAACAACCACAACAACAACAACAACTGTACAAGCATCACCAACAATAGCAGCAACAATAACAAAAATGACGACGACAACAACAACGACAGCAGCAACAGCAACAATAACCACGAAGACGGCCAGGACAACGACGCCATTGTCATAACGATAGTTACGTGGCTTTAAACGCTTCCAGCCAGTGCTCGTTGCGCTCTCAGTTCATCGCTAACCACTGCGGCCGGCCGGCCAGCCCTGTTGTAGTTAATGGTGGCTTCCATTTTGCGTGGCGCCGCACCGTGCATGCGTGTCTAGCCGCTTTACCTATCTATCTGTCTATGCGGGTGTGTCGTTACGTCAATGCTTGCCGTTTTCACAAGCACAGTTATGATGGCATAAGATAACTACTACAGGACGACCGGGCAAGGTCTCCACGTACTATATAATTAGCGTTGAAGTTAGAATAGTCCGCTTTACCCTTGGGTGTATATATATATATATATATATATATATATATATAAAGCACTCCTTGGACTTTGTCGAGAGTGATTTTCTACATCGTTGTTTGAATCATGTTTTTTTTTTTAACCATTTTTATTTGCCGAGAACTTAAGCGTTGTGAAATGCAGTTCCGTAAATAAACCACGTTTGAAATAAAAAAAAAATATATATATATATATATATATATATATATATATATATGCGCACACGTGCATGCTAGGACTGTATTTAGCGGGAGACACGACAGTGAGTCTATAGCCGGCCAAGTTTCTTATTAATATGTCTGTGTACTGTTATTTGTTTTGTCCCGATATTTGTTTAGGTGTCGAAAACGTCGTACGCTCTGTTACACGTTCCCCGTGGATATTTGTTTTCGTTTTTTTTTAGTTTTCGTGTGCCCAAGTGTCATAATCGGTCTTATTACGATTAATAACAAAATACGTCTCGGCGTCGGCCTCGGGGCGGTCTCGGCAGGCTAGGCTGGCAGTCTAGCCGAGACAAGGAAGCTTGCCAAATACGCTTCCATCGGGTACCCACATGAGTTTCAGCCGCTAGCATTTGAAACCCTGGGCGGCCCAGGCAACATCACCCGCAAACTTCTCCACAGAGTCGGTGAGCAGTTAAACCTGGCAACTGGTGATAAGCGATCTGCAGGTTTCTTGAGACAACGTCTCGATCTCGACGTTCAACGCGGGAATGCTGCGTCCGTCCGGGGCACACTGCTAATGTGGTCTCAGCCTACTCTTTACGAGATTGAGTAACATTTACGGCGCATACGTTCTCGGGAGACAATTGTCGCTCCATTGGCATCATTAATAAATTATAATTATATATGTGAGACAAAAAAAAAGAAGAATATGTAACTAATTAACTATTAAAGTTTGTTCAAGTTTAGTGCGACACCTTCCTAGTACACACAGTTTAGTGCAATCTCTACGTTGTATTGCGATCTTTACGTATGCTTGCACGCGGCGTTCCACTAACTATAACGTCTACTACGAAGAAGAACAACAACAAACACGCTGATTGACAAAGCAAGGGGCTTGCAGTGTGTACCTTGGACAACACATCACCCAGACCTATTACCGTACTACATTAACCATTCGCCACAGGGGCCAGGAACAAAAATGCATAACGCAGTCACCCTTTGGTCGTCTGGGTAGTGTGGGACTCTCAAACCCACTAAAACCCTGGTGACCCCCTAACCTACATGACCGGGATACTTGTGATATTACTTCAGTGCAACCATTCGCCACCTAACGCCCCTAAACGAACAGCAAGCGAATAGCAGCTAGCTACGCATAACAGCAGTACGGCGGCATGCTCAGCACGTGAAAAGCTGCTCACTGCCACTGTGTAAGTTGTTGTCACGCCATGTCACCTCACCGCCATGTGCTGTGGGTTCTATTGTCGTGCCGTGCCGTGTGACGTATGACTCGTCATTGACACGCAGCTGAGCCCTACATAGATAGCTGCGCTTAAACAGTGCCGCCCCTCCCCCCCCCCCTGCTGTCAGTGAGACCCAATAACAGTGCGTTGGGTAATTGGAGAACAATTTACCCATTCGTTTGTTTGTCCGCCCGCCCGCCCGTGGCGAGGTCGGACGCCTCGAGAGTGGCTGCACTCGGAGAGCGAGGAGCGCATCCCTGGCGCTCTCCCAGGGGGGCGATGATATCGCTGAGTCAACCCGCCAGCCCGTTAGGCTACACGGGGTAATCATCAGCGTGACGACGTGACGCAAGTATGCCGACAGTGATATCATCATAGCAAATTTGTTGTCATCATCGTCGTCGTCGTTGAGACGACCCACACTGCTCTCTGTGGCTTCGAATCAATGCAATGTCCACACCGCATGTTCACACGGAAGTTCCCTGTCGTCGGATCGGAGAAACAATCGGCATAAGCTACGTCGTCACAGGCCCACCAGCAGTGGCGTCTTTTTTTTACTGCTGCCAGACGTCTCGTGTTCTCGTTGTTGTGGTGAGTTCGTATGACATAAGCGGGACAAATCTGGATCGTACATATTACGCGGGATGATTGTTAGACGATGGGAGATACGGCATTGAGCGTGGCGGCGAAAAGAGGTCCAATTAACTAGCGTCGGCTATAAAGGAGACTCGAAATAGTTAGCGACAGAGCGAACGGGCAGAATGATGTGACGAGTCTTTGCACTGATATCTTGTCTGCCATCGCGTAATGACCAGCTGCCTCTAGCTAAGGTTTTCTCAGCCGCCGATACAAATATTTCTACATTTAAATGAAGATAACATGATATATTACTACTCCTTACTGTGTAGTGCCACCTTTTCCGGTAGTTAGAAGTCTTCCACGCGCATTTGGTAGCGTTTTAGGTCTTTGCAGTAGGTTCGCATTTATTTTATATATATATGTTAGGCGAGCACTGCCGAGTGTGTAAACGTATCGTAAGTGATTAATAAATGATCACTATATTTTCTATATATATACATATAGACCCCCACACACGGGCGATAGCCTGTATGTTACAATTGTTCGAATTGTGTAATTATGGAAATTTCAAGCTCAATAAGGAATTACTAAATTAAAATAATGCTGTCCAAAAAAAACAGTTTTCTAAAAAAACATATAATATACATACATAGGGAATCCAGATAATCTCTTTTAAAAACCTGGGGTGTGAAGCTCGGTCAGAAATACATTTTTGTCAATGGAAAGGGGAAGCGCAAGTATTTTGTATAGAAGTGAACTGATTTGTTTAATACAGCTCCTTGAGGAGCCATCAAAGGCTAGTACGGAGTGTTTATATTGCATATTTGGTTATAATTTTATTTATTGTCATTATGATCATTATCGTGTTCGGCTTATATTAAAATAAAGTACCTAAAAAAACGGAGTAAAACGATCACTTGTCCTCAGCTTCTCCACTATTAGGTAAAAATTGTATTTCTGTACTACATATATGCATAGTATACACAATGTCAATGATTTGCAGCGTTTTACGTTCTGTAGGGGGGGGGGGGGCAGCGACTAACAATCTACTGCTAAACAATAGGCGAAAGCATGCCGGCTTGATACCTTACCTGAACGCAGTTGCATGACGGATCGTCTGTTATGACGCCTGCGATCATTGGAAGCAGGAGCACTTGCTCGTTTAGCGCAATAGTGTAATGCCGCATCGATACCGAACATTTAAATGGTGTTTACATAATTTCAGGAAATTTCTCACTGTTTCAGTTGCGTTGCCTTCGGCCTTCACACCTGGCTCGGGTCTGTCTCGCATGCAGATTCTTAATAAATAGCGCAGGAATAAAGCAGATTGCCATGAAATATTGCAGGTTTATCTAGATACATACCGTTTTTCAATGTAGGGGACATACTGGAATTGAACGGTGCTGTTTTGCATGGTAACTGAGCGTTTTCATACGTTTTGGCCGTAAATAAAAGCAACCCTGCCACCTCCAAGGAGCCAGCCTTTGTACATCTATTCAAATGCATCTGAGTACAAGTTTTCGCCTCAGCCTGAAGTTCTTCTTGGCTTTATCGGCTTTGCAGACGTGTTCATAGCAGACATTTGTTGCACTCATGTAATTACTCTCAGAGCAGGATTGCTTCAAGTAATAGACGTGAAAATTCCCGCTTGAACTTCACTTTGGAGCGGTCAGACCTGGTGGCTAAGTGCTGAGCTTACTCATGCTTTCCTACTCGTTTCGATTATCTTTTGTAGACCACTCGACGCCCTTTGGTTGTCAGTCGCCAATACTATGCCCGTTTAGTGTAACCGGTCCACGTGCTAACTCGTATTTGCGCAAAGTAAGAGTTTCGTGATGTCTCACGAAGTTAGATGATGTTGATGAGAACGCTCATTTCGTATGTCTCGAATCCAGACGACAGGAAAAGGACGACGAAAAAGCGGACGACAGGCTAGAAGAAATACGTTCGACCGCAGAAACCCTGATAGCAGGCGGTTAGGCAATAGCTTGCAGCGATCACGTGCAGGGCTTAAACGACACAAAACGCAACTACAATCATACATCTACTTCTCTTTCAAGACACATAAGAGAGTCGGCAAAGGAAGAATCCAGAATACTGAGTCGACACCCGGTTAGGAGTACTATACGTGTATATGCATTGAGTGTATACCATTGTGTGTACGATGCAACTTGTCACGACGGTTAGACGATTCGCAGTAGTCCTTTCATAATTCGCCATTTTCCGAAAAACGTGTCTGGACGTGAATAGATCATCTTTGAGTCTGGACGATACGATCTACGTAGCTCGAAGCAGGACGCGAGCAAAAGGCGTTCCGAGAAACGAAGGCAATGCAGACACGAGTACAATGTCCACCACTGCTACAGGTGGACTGCCGTGATTACCACTCTGCCTCTATACTTTGTTCTCAGCGACCTTGACGAATTAATACAAAGAGGAAGCGGAAAACTATCGGCTCTTACATATATGGATGTTGGCGGATGCAGCTGTTATTGCACAGGTCTGTATATATATATATATATATTTAGTTATGGTACATGTTACTCTAGCTATTTACGAATGAGTTAGTCCAATTTCCGTCAAGCCCAGCTCGACGTAAGCTGGAGACCGCTTTAGTCTGCATGCACAGGAAGCGTACAAGTCCGAAATTCCAATAGCCTGCCTAATCTCAGGAAAAATCAGATGTTCCTTTAGATTTAGAATTCTTGAACAAGTAGCATGAACCTTTTCAATTTTTAAATTATAAATGCCGATCAGCCTTTCTCGAGGCCCCTTGCCGCTGATATAGCGGTAACTACTCAAGGTTTGAAATCTTACAGGTATTAATACGTGTCGAGCCCGGTGGCGTAGTGCATTCGCGTGCGCCTCGCGACCGGAAGAACACATAGGCGCACACATATTGTACCTAGCGGCTATTTTACTATTTATTTCAACTCCTGTATACAAAATTGGCAGTAGGGAGGCTGGAAATATATTGAAATGCCCGTGCAAGCAGCACACAGAAAAAAATGTCTTGGAGTTGAAAGGTAAGTCCAATGTGCCTTCCTTTATTTAACGCCTAATTCAAATTCCTATTAAAGATCAAATTTCAGTCAGGATAAAGCAAATGCCGAAATTGAATTATCAATCTCAGAAGAAAAACAGAAGAACAAAGATGTCACAACGAGTATAGACGGTTTAGAATAACTAAAGCCTATGATTTATGAGAACATTTATTTATGAGAGAGATTTATGAGAACATATTATTAATAGATTTATGAGGTAGGTAGCATCGTGCAATAAAGCCCTCACATGTTATTTAGATGGTAACGAAATGAAAACGCTTTAATAAACGAGTCAACAATCTAAACTGGTAAACATGTAGATTGTGACCAGAGCTAACTGCATTAAACGCGTCGCAAACATAAGGTACTTCAAGGTAAGCGACTAAGCGACTATAGACAATGAGCCGTGATCAAAAAAGGCACTCCTCCATACATCTTGTTTGTTAACTGTTTACAACCCTATATATATATATATATATATATATATATATATATATATATATATATTTAAACTACTAGGAAAGCAAATTATAGCAAAGTGATGAATCAGTCGGTATGAAAGCGAATTTCTATACCTTGCTTTATTTTGCGAATGGTTAATTTGTCCTCATCTTCATCGCTGCCACCATCGCTTCCCTTATTGAACTAGCATTCATGCTAGCAGTATGGGCGAGAGTGATGGTGCGAGTCGAAGCAGGTGTCATCAGTGCAGTTCATCAGTGAGTCGTCACATCTAATGGCCCAAAGCAGGTCGAACAGCTTAATGAAGTAGTGTAATGTTGTTGTCTTCGTGATCTAAACCCCCGCCATCAACCTTCCTCGTCATCATCTCCCCCTTTGTCTTCTCGCTTGCATGTCAACACTACTCAACCAGATCATAGCGTCATAAAATATAGTTACTCTGTCACATTGTGCTATTTATCAGCTGCTACCATTCTGACTACGGTGGTAAGGAAATCCTACGTTCGCTCACACGTGCGTTCATGCCTGGCCCATACTACAACGGGCCTGTATCGTCGACATGTGCTTGAAGGCCGTGCCTGTACCCAGCTCAGTTAGGAGACTTTGGCCCCTGGGATCGCTGGACAGAGCGAGCACCGACCATTCGACTCCTGCTCCTACCGTCGGTTGTTGGTTTATCAACCAATCGACTCCGTACTACCTATGTATAATATGTTTGTATCTACATCTGATCTCGTCATCAAAACTCAGCAAGATAGGTGGCGCTCAGTCAGGTAACTTAACTTAAATATACAATACAATAATAGAAACACTGTACACATAAGTTAGCCTTGTTGTTCGCAAGTCACTTATTTAGGCATGTAGAGGCGCATTTGTTGCGCGCAACCAAGCATCTCGCAGATCTTACCGAACCGTGTATTGTGTGGACGCACGAGTCTGTTCGTGGGTTTATGTGCAAATGTATTATATAAATATATTTCCAAAATGCTAGCTTAACGGTATTACACCTTTAAGTAAAACGACAAGCTTGTGGCGAACGCTTGGTTCTGATTCTGCTCTCACAGTAAGAAACGTGTTAACCTTATAATAGACCTATTATTACTTCAGATTGATAACACGTAATAATCACCTTAAAAATGATAACAATTAAATTAAGTTACTGCTGTTATAACTATAGGAAAAATCACAACATTATATAATGTTCTACGCCCAATGCAATGTTTCTATATATATATATATATATATATATATATATATATATGCGCTTGTTTTCTCGTGTTTAGCGCGTTTTTCGGTTAACCACCCACTATGGGACGCAGATCTAAAAAAAAGATTAATCGGTATTCGCCTTCTACTTCCGTCAGGTAAAGGAAACGTGATCGTCGGCTAATCGACTGTCGTTGTCTTGCATTGATTCTGACTTCGTCATGCCGCCCACCGGTCTTGGGGGGTTATCGTACTCTCCTGTTTAGGCATCATGTCTTCGAACCGATGGCACCTGTCTGGTTACATACCATTTGACTTACATCTACCGCTAATTCGATGTAGTTGTAGTACCAATTTGCTCTAATAGCCTAACACCGCTGCTCGTGTCATTGATTTAAAACAGAATCCGGCTAACCCGTTCCAGTCGGCAACCGAACCGGCCCACGAGGATGTCACCACTTCAATCCAATGTACGACGTACGCTGTCATCTCTATAGTTGGCCGAAATCATCTCACGCATGGCGCGCTAACATCTCGCTACTAACCAGCCACGCTTCTCCTTCTTAGCGGTCACTTTTGTGTCATTTAGCGTGCTTGCTAATACTTACAACAACAACAGCAGCAGCAGTATAATAACGGCCTGGATGCCCGCCCATTAATGTCATTTTATTTGTATCCTTAGGATGACTTTTAACTATCGTATTGTACTAGTCGAATTACTATGCTTATACTGCACACAGATACACAAAACAGACCTCCGTTCATTCGCCCGCCGGGTCGGGGGGACCTGCCACGTCGTCGTTCGCTTGTACGGGCGGTTTTACTGCTCGCCCTTCTTCGAGTCGAAAGGCCAAGGTCCTCGTATCTCTCAGAGATTCACAAGCTTCCGGTTACTGGTGACTACGCTCCCTTAGTGGAGGGGGGGGGACGTTGTTTCTGTCGTTTTTGTTGTTACTATTGTCGCGACTGCTGCGAAATCTCATCATACACAAATGAACGGCGTCGTCATAGCAATTCTCATGTTTGCATCTTCTCTCTCACTCGCTAGCTCGCTTGCTCTCTCTGACCAAAGAGATAGGGAGAAGACGGAATTACGTAAAAACGTGTCATGTTCATGCAATCACATCTGCTATTGCTACTGCGACTAATAAACACTGCGCGCTGCCCTTCCAAAGTTAGTCGTTCTGCTAGGTTCGGGCAATTTATGTATGTGTGTGTGTATTTGTGTTATTTGCTTTACAGCGGCACACAACAAGATAGCTGTTATGGGACCGAGCCGTTTGGGGTTAGCCACAATAAGCACAACGCAAACAGCAACAACGACAACGACAGCAACACAACAACCACTACTACCACCACCGTCCTCAATAACAACAACGACAACAGCAACAACAACAACAATCGTAACGTCAACGATAATTCCAGTTGATTCCATCGCCTTGGTCGCTCGCGCCGTGAACCGTCGACATACACTTATACAAATCCCCCCTTCACGTACATCATACATACATATACACACAAGCACTCAATCAATCACGACGACGCAAAGCCAAACTCCGCTTGCTCGGTCGGTCAGTCAGTCAGTCACTGTTCTGGTTTCACGGGATCTACATGATAAACAGGTGGAAGGTGAACACTTCTTCCAGGTAAGTGACCTTCTCGATGAATGGAAAACGAACCACGGTCACGTAGCGATGGCCACACCAGCAACGGAGGCTACTGGTAAGTCAAATGATTCCTCCGTCGTCCATCAGCAGCAACAAGCCGCCCACCGTGTGCAGCCAATCCAGCAGCAGCAGTTATCACTATTTTAGTCAATATTCCCTACAGAAATGGATTGCTTGTCGAACAGGCGCGTGCAGAAGCCAACATGCTGCCCGCTGTACCATTCTGCAAAGAAGAAACAGTGACGAAAAACCAAACGGTAATAGATACGTTACAAAGGTGCCGATAACTATAGCATTTGCAAACAAATATCACTATATTGATTGGCTCAGGCAGTGTGCCTAGCGGGCGTGTATTGTGACTATCACGTATCTATTTCGTTTAGGCCAGGCCAAAACGACTTCAGAAGTGTGCCCCGGAACGGAAGCAGCGTCTTGGACAAATACTAAACGGCACGATTTAGCGATTTTTTGCTATCTCCCTACGCATCCCGCATATAGGCGTATGTGTGTATATATAGGTAAGTGTAATTCGCATGGCGGGCCACCAAGTCGGCACGCACAGCCAACTCACCGCAATTTATCTCGTTAGTGTTTGAGTTTTTACAAAACAAACATACCAAATTCCAAACCATACACTATTTATGTAATCATACAAGCTGTTATATATATATATATATATATATATATATATATATATCAGAAGTTAGAATGAGTATTTCAGATGTTTTATTTGCTTACCGAAGAGAAAGGATTCGCGTTCGACGAAGCTCGTCCGTTTACATGAGTCTGGTGGGTACCGTTAGTAAATCCATTAGAAGGCCACTGTGTACCACCGAAGGCAGAATGCACGGACATCGATTGAGGAACACCTACAGGTAAGTAGCAAACGATAAAGGATAGCATTTATGTAAACATATGCATTTATGGGCTAAACATGCAGTAGCGGTATGTGCAACCTCACACACAACATATATGTGTGTGTATATATATATATATATATATATATATATACATATACATATACATATTTATATATATAGTTGATTTTCGCCGCAGTATCGGTCATCAAAACACGATGTGAACAATGTTGAGCTTACGCGTCCTGCGCGTCCCACAGTGATTACACATAGATTTTTGTGCATTCAAGTTTGTAAAACTGGTTGATATTGCCTTCAGCGTAGAACCAGACACAGTCGCTGAGCAGGATACATATATATATATATATATATATATATATTCACGAACCTAGGGCTGATGTAGTTTGTTGTTACGTTCACTGGGGGACAATTGTTTACACCCCGCTAAATATATATATATATATATATATATATATATATGTATATATCGAAATCGTCGATGCGCAACATTGAATTGTATCATCTACACGTGTGCTATGTACCTGAAAGTTTGTTCATAATTTCCTGTGCGGCGCTCTGCTGCACCACCGGACTGTGACTTCGGGCCACAAAGGCAGGTGTCGAGGCGCTCGTCGTCATCATCTGTGGCCAAGCTTCGAGAGAGCCATTACCGGCATTAAGAGCTGGGGGGGCGGCGGCGGCGGCAGCAGCAGCAGCGGCGGTAGCGGGAGCGGCCATCGTTCCCAACGCACAACCAATACCGGTACTGTTACTACTAGGCCAGCCGTGCGCCAAGCGTGCCGACGTCGCGGCGCTACCATCTGACGCCGAGGCTGCTGTTTCGCTGCCACTGGGCGGCCACGCCAACTGGCCAAATGTCGCCCAGTCCGCGCCACCTGCCTGCCTGGACGAGGCGTTCTGAGCGGCGGCCGGACTCGCCGCACTGTCGCCACTGCCGTTCCACTTGGTCCCTGTAACGCCGAAAGGCTGTTGCTGCGACGTTTGGCCAGGATAGGCCATCATCTGTTGTGTGCCGCCGTTGGAGGCCGGTGACGAGTTTAGAGCAGCCGTGCCCCAAGCGGAAGGGAAACCGGCGCCCATGGTGGGTGGGTTGTTGCTGTTGCTGTTGTTGTTGTTGCTGCTGCTGCCGCTGCTACTGCTGCTGCTGCTGTTGTTGCTACTGCTGCTGCTGCTGTTGTTGTTGTTGTTGTTGTTGTTGCCACAATTATTTAGCCATGGTACCGTCGTAGTTGGTGTTAGTCGATCATTGTTCTTCAGTATCTGTACATTTGCCAAGCCGGTGGTAAGTGAGTCCGTCAACGCAGCAGAGGACTGTGATGACGACGACCCGAGTGAAGGTGTCAAACGACTTAGACCGGCCGGCGGTACTGCCGATGCAGGCGGCACTACTGCAGCAGGCCCGCTCCAACTGTTGGAAGCCATGCTAAAAGGATTCGGAGAAGACGCAGATGCTGTTCCGGAGCCGGGGGCGGCGGGTGAGCCCCAGGGGTTGTTACTTGTCGCAGGCTGTGGAGCACACGCTGCTGTTGGAGAAAACGGGTTCGCTGAAGCCATCACTGAATGAAGCCAGATTACGCACACCCGAAAAAGTTAGCGACCACAACAGCGGGGGGTTAGAATACGAATGATAGAAAGGAGCAACCCAGCAACGGCACAAGAGCAAAGCAACAATGATGCGTTAAATGCCTGACAACGTCAAGCCTGTGCGTTCGGCATGCCAACGACACCGATACATACACGACACAAAAGATGGTTAGCAAACGTTTTTTGATAGCTTCGAATTTAAAAATAAGCCACACTTTGGAATGCTGGATAAATGCTGAGTGCTATTACCAAAGACTGACAATATATATATATATATATATATGCGTGAGTATGTACCTGGCGCGGCTTGCTGGTTTCCCCAAGGATCAGTTGAAGGCAAAATTCCGCCCACTGACTCGTTCGATTTTACCGATGGCTCGTGCTTCTGGAATAGCCAAAATAAGCGTATTTACTAGTTACGGTTACAGATGTTTCAAACCCTATACTGACGTTACCGTCTATAACACCGTTGTGTACGAACTTGTCAATAGCATTGCTGTAATCCAAATGTTTTGGCGATGTTCGAAATTCAAGCATATCTTTTAAATCAAGTACCAGTACAGTAGATACGTCTATGATGTTTGTTATACTCGTACGTCGATGCCAAAGTATCTATTGTCCTGCTCCTCTGTCTGCTTGTCTGTCTGTCTGTATTTGGGACTGACCTGCACGCTAAAAATCTCGTCCAGTTCCGCCAGCGCAGCGTAGCGATCGGCGGGAGGTGCTGCAGGCTCCGTCTTCGCTGCTGAGGGCGCGACAGCTGCCGATGACCCGCCCGCAGCACTCCCGCTAGCTGCGGTCGACTGCGACCGCGTAGCATTCGTCGTAGCATTACTACTCGCAGCAGCCGGTGACGGCAAGAGCGGGGTCGCCGTGTCTGTATGTTCCGAAGACGGCGGAAAGCCGCCGTTCGTCGTGCCGAACGCTGCGTCAAAGTCGGCAAAACCGCCGCCCATAGTCGCCGACTTCGAGGGCGCCGATTTTGTGGTCGGAGGCGGTGGAGAAAACATGGCACTCGCACCTGGCGTCGTTGTTGCCGCGCCAGCTACAGCAAACGGGTCAGCCGTCAGCGTCATGGCTACTCCTGCTGACGACGATGATGATGATGATACTCCAGCTGCTGGCGCTTGTGACGGTAGCGGTGGTGGTGGTGGAGGAGGGGGTGGCACCACTACTGACGCTGCCGAACTGCAGAACGACGACAAAGAGGGCGCTGAGCCGAAAGGATCGGTAGGTGCGACCGCCACAGGCGGCAGTGTCGCCGACGCTGACGTATGACTTCGCATGGCCATCGTACGGTGTTGCTGCTGTCCCTGGTGTTGAGGGTGGCCTCGCGAAGTAGTGATGGTGCTCGTCGTCCGGAAAGGGTCCGCGGGTGGAGGAATGGCCTCTTTGCACATGGCGAACAGGTCGTCACCGAAGGAACAATTGGCGCTGGTCGTTGTCGTCGTCGGCGGCGGAGGCGACGTTATCGTCGTTGGCTGTTGCTGCTGCTGCTGTTGCAATTGCGCCGCTGCAGCGCTTGGCTGAGAAGGTTGGGCAAACGCAGCCGCAAATGCTGCCGACGTGACGCAAGCCGAGCCTGGCGGGGCTGGAGCCTGAGCTGGCGGAGACCACAGTTCCCCGCCCGCTGGCGTGACGGGTTGTGAGCGTGTCGCAAATGACGCAGGCGGCTTCGAGGGCATCGACACGGAGCCGCCCGTCAAGCTGACGCCCTGCTCAGCCGCCACGCGTTGTCGTCGATCCAACTGCATCTTGTGCTGCGCGATCTCAGGATAAACGTACCACCTACGTTGCAGTCCAAGGCAACGGCAACCAGTGAGAGAGAGACAGAGAGAGGGGAGGGGCGAGAGAAAGAGAGAGGGAGAAAACATTGAACTTGGTTTAGCCCGTAGAGAGTGAGCAGTACAAATAATTTGCTGCTGTCGTTGAACATCTCCATGTAACACGGGATGTTTACGCCAGTCATCAGTTTGGAGGAAGATGGTTGCAGAATGTACAGCGTCATTCAAAGTCACAGCAGTGGAAGGATTACTGTTTAGTCATGTTATCGTGTGGTATTGACACAAAGAACCCAAATACGCGAATATGGAACGTAAGCTAACGTCATCGTCAAGAAATCGTCAAGGAAAATTAAGACTGATAATACACACACGTAGATATATACTCATAAAAACAATATATATATATATATATATATATATATGCGCTTTCTATTTCATAGTACCGAGTTTATCCTAATAAAACAATGAGCAACTAACATACGCAGTGGATAATATATAGTCAGAGGACTGTGCAATATTACTTCAAAATTATAATTAAGTGATATAATTAATATCGACAAGAACCTACAAGTTTCAAATGATTTCCAACGTGTCAATAATAGAATAAATCATATATATATATATATATATATATATATATATATATATATATACACCCTTACCGTTTTCGATCGTACTTCTGCACCATAAATTCGCGAATTTTGTGTTCTTCTCGAAAACTTTCTTTCTCAAGGTTTGATCGTTCGTCGTAAGTACCGAGATACACGTATCGATTAAACTGTAAAGTAGATTCGCACAATGACATCGTCAAGACAGAAAGTTAGACATCGCTTAAGTTCTCAGTAGTTTAACGGGAAAATTTTAACACTATAGCAACCCTAATGCACAAGTGAAAGTCACATACATTTAACTTTGTCCAAATAGTTGTTGGCGGGTAAGCATTCGGTTACTACAGAGTTCGCCACTGCAATTTTTGCAACCACCTAGTCTGGCGTCACGTAACCATATATTAACTATATACAATGAACACCCACGCCTGTTAAGCATACACGTTTTTTTTAACCTAGTATGTAATTGGTTATATGCATACTTCGCAACAATATGTTTGCATTATAAAATGGCACACAATTACAATACAGTCGTCAATATATACAATTTGAGCGACCGTCCCAAAAAGTGCAAAGAACGCCGATGCGTCTGGCAGCTCGCTGCGTGATTACAAGGGCTATATTAGGCTTTGTGAGCACATTCGTTGTTGATGCTGCCACGGCAGCAACTGGACGTCGAAGGTCAAAGTCGAAGGTCAAACCCAAACAACCGTGTCGACGTAAAGCCTCTTCTAGAACCACTTCTGACACATATACTTTCACACTCTCGATTCTGTCATCCGCATTCTGTTTTGGTCTCGCTGTAAATAGCGCCTAAGACCGAGCATGTCTGAGGCGACAAAGGCCAAACGGTGGCGGCACAGCCTGACTAGACCAGGTTCTTATGGCCCGGATCGAGTTGGACAAATTCCCCCCCCCCCCCCCCCCCCCCAGCTTCGTTCCTTTGCCCTGAGTTTCGCAACACGAGCCAAACCATTATTCCAGTAGCCAGTCGGGGCACAATGCGAGTCATGCCCACGACGGCCAAGCTATTTTGGCAACAACAATAACAACAATAATACCAATAGCAGAAATAAACGCGCACATTCTCGTCGCTAACGAGTATAAACAACGTCGGCCGCCCCCCACAGGGCCACCCCGAGACACCGCCTGCAGACATTCGAAATGCTTAGTTGACAATGCGAGTAATTAATGTAAGCTGACAGTTCGAAAGAGAGAAGATAAAATATATGCCAAAAAAGTAAGTTCGAGACGAAATAATGCTGATCTGATGTAAGCGGCGGGTTGGCAGCATTAATCGCAACGTGTTAAAACAACTGATATGATCAGTCAAAATTCAGCAAAACGTTTTGATAACATCCAAAACTACTGAAAGTGCATGGGCAACTTCAAGATGAAGTTAGCATTAGCAAGGCAACAACAGCTCATCGCTTGTCGACCCCTTCTCCTAGCCTAGCCGCCTCTACACCTCTCAATAGCCCCAACTCAACCAAGCCTATAACTCATGTCACTATAACTCACTTCGCCCACTTTGGTGTATGCGCCGCCTCATGAATGACTCCCCCCCCCCCCATAACACAGATATATATACACAGTAATACGGGAGGGGGGTTCTGTTCGCGACAGACGCCCCTTTTTAACTTGTCAGCTGCTGAACGTGCTACGGGCGGCGGCGATGATGATCTTCGCTCCACCCAGGCGCGGTCGTAGACCAGCTGCTACTGGCAGGCGTAATGACATCACCACAACCATTACCACTGCTACTTGAAGTACGACCGCTAGACGTTCCAATGGGGTAGTATTATTACCCTCGAACGTCGACAGCATCAAAAGCAGCGATAGGGGCAAAAACTTGAGTACACCACTTATCCCCTCTTACATATATACGAGATATATATGTCTTCTACTAATTCCTCCCTCCCCCCCTTTTCAACACCCGTGCGTCAGTTCGACAATTCAAGGCAGGGCGCGCCCTCCGCGATCGGTGTCAGCAATCGAAACGACCTTGAACCTGCAGTTAGTGCGCCTCGCATTTGTAGATGATGTCTGCAATACTCCCTCCTCGCCTTAATAAAAATGGTGGTAAAAAGGTGTCACGTGAAGTTAAGAGTCAGTTGTCCGTGTCCTTGCTTGCTGGTAGCCCCCGCTCTTATGGACCCGGTGCGAGCGGTATATCCTCAAGGTTCCTTGCAAAGATAAAACGGTGAGATCCATAAGATTCCTCTTCGTGACGCCGAGCCCCAAGAGCGTCCTCGCAGATTCGGAGTCCCATACACCACTCATAGAGATAGTGATGGATTTTTGCGGGTCGGGGAGCGCCGCTCTTAGGAACTCGACGTCATATTTGGCGATCTTGTCTTGCCGTGCTTTTGCCAGGTCCCGGTTCGGGCCGCAAACCTCGGCATCTAAAACCCAGACCTCGGTAGGTGTTGTTATTACGAGGTCGGGCTTTAGACTCGGTGCGCCCGGTCCACGGAATACTCGCTCACGAACCACCTCATGACCCCTTTCGCGGAGAAGACGCGCTACGCGATCACAGACGTCGTCATGTCTCTTTATGGTTTGTTTGTGTGTTGTATCGCACATCTGAGCGACATGAGCCAACGTCTCAGGCGCATGACACCCGTGCCTACAACGTTTGTTGTAGCCCGGGCGTCCCCTGGCCAATCTGGCACGCGTTGGTAGTGCGTTGATCCTGAGCTTTAGTAGGTTTAAATACTCCTTACCAGATAGGTAGGGCATACCCTTAATCCAGTAATGTACAAAGGGCGTTTCGTGTGCTTTTTTAAAATGTGCCCCATCGAACGTGTTGTGTAGTTGTTGAGACCAGTAATCGGTCTCTTGTGTAGCGGTCTCAATATATATATATATATATATATATATATATAAATATATATATAAATATATATATATCCCGACTCAAATTGCATGCGAATTATGCAACAAAGTGCGGCAACTCCAACATCGTATGATGTACCAATGCGTATAACGTCTATAAACATTTCACTCAACGGTTGATAAATCGAGTCTTACCTGGGGGCCACATTTTTGGGCTGAACTAAAATCGGTTTACAAAATGTGAACTAACTGTTATATCCCGATGACAGAAGAACGCTGTGACTTTTCTTGCATTCTTTTTTACAGTTTTTTTTCTCAGGTTTTTTCTCTCACCTGCTCAAACCTCTCATGGTCTTGGCTTGCCTGCTCCTAATGTGCAACTTGTCTGTTGGTCCGGCTGGCCGCGGGAGTCGTCCTTCAAGTTTAAATTTCGTCAGGCACGAGTGCCTCAACGTCTGACGCCACCGACGTCGAAGGGCCTCTGGTACAGCAACTGAGAGAAGAAGACGAAGAAGAAGAAGAGAGGGGAAGGGGTGCAGGAGCCGCAAAGACAATGTACGACGACGATGACGTCATCAACATCGTACGTCGCCGTAGACGACGACAACAACAACAACAACAACAACAACAACAACAACAACAACAACAACAACAACGATAGAGGCGGTGATGATCATGATGATGATGACGACAGAGCGCCATGACCTCACCACCAGCGTAACTGCAGCAGCAGCAGCAGAAGTGGCGGGGGCGTTAGAACCCGTAGTGTCTGTAGAACCCAGAGGCCGGGTCGAAGGCCACCGGGCACAGACCACACACCTCACTATTACCGAGCGGGCAGATAATACAAGAGTAAAGCGGATGCTTGCCACAAAACAAGCCCAATTAATCACCCACAATTTAGACAACTGTTGCTGCTGCTGCTTTGGCAACTATTGTAGGCGATGGCAGTAGGGCTACGTCGGGAACCCCCCGATAAGACGACGGTGGAGCGGGGAGTGGGGAGTGGGGTGGGTGGGATATATCGCTAAGCCGTTGCCAGTGACGACGGTGGTGACGTCAGAACGACGCCGAAAACGACGACGACGAAACAAACAGCGTCTACAACCATGACAACAGGACGACTTTGGTGGCGTCCGCCGCCCGCCGCCCGCCACCCTGTCGTCGTCGGTAATTTTCGCCCTCGCTACAAGGTTCCTCTGTTCCATGTTCCACGCCGACACAGATCGCTATAACCAGTGTGGGAATTGAGAGTCATTCACACATACATGTATGTACGTATAGACATATTCATATACACGAATGTATCTCTATATATACATATATATATATATATATATATATATATATATATATATAGTGAGAGAGAGAGAGGTATAAGAAGGGAGTAAACCGCGCTAACGTTTACTCTATCATAAAATGGCATTGCTTTGCAAAAGCACCATCGCAGAACTAGCAGTAGTAGTAGCACTCGTGAAGGAAGCAATTATTGTAATCGTAGTCGTCGTCATCGTAGTAGTAGTAGTAGTGGTAGTAGAGGTAATAATAATATATATATCCCAGAGTATATCCCAGATTATATATATCTGTATATCCCAGAGAGGGCGGTATCAAAGTACTTTATAGGGAAAACCAAAAGGGAGCAACTACAAGCTTTCTAGACAGCATTAGGAACAAAACGTCTCTGCAGGCCACAGAAAGCCAGCCGAGCATGAATATTCGTGTGCTGGGAATAAATAACGAGGTTAGTAAGGATACCATCGAACAGGCTGTTCGAAAAGCCCTCAATCTCGCCAACTCGGAGGCCATAGTCATCGAAGAACCCCGACAAAACAAGATGGGCAAGTGGGGGGCCACCGTCCTGCTAGAAAAACGGAAAGCAGAAGCACTGCTGGCCAAGCGGAGGCTGACAATCGGGTGGGTGTCGTATCCTCTAATCGAATGGGTAGTACCCCCCGTGCTGCTTTAAATGCCAGAAAATTGGGCATTGGGAACGCGAATGCAAGGAGCCAAAAGTGGCAGACATACGATGCCACAAATGGGGAACAATTGGCCATGCGGCCAAGACGTGCGACAAAAACCCCAAATGCTACAACTGCAAAGAGGGTGACACCGGACACGCGGCCAACTCCATGGAGTGCCCGGCCTACAGGCAATGTATTCGAAATACAAGGGACCGAAAGAGCGAGGTAAGAGGCACGGACTCTAAACAAGGACCCAAAGCAGTCCAGCTCCAGCCCAACGCTAACGAGCAATCCACTTTAACAGAGGACAACATCATGGAGGCCGCCATTGCTGGAGACGAACAAACGTCAAGCGCCAAACAAGACGACGACGGCTTCGTCCCTTATAAAAAGACGATGAAAAATCCGAGAGACAGGGACGCGAACACCATCCAAAACGACGCCGAACAAACTGCAATGCATACAGATTAACTTGGGCCGGTCCAACGAGGCCCAAGCAATGCTGGACGCAAAAATGCAGAAAGATGATGTGCAGCTGGCGCTGATTAGTGAACCCAATAGGAGATGGCTTAATGACGGGCCGGGCAAGGAATGCCTTAGGGATGAAAACGGCGACGCAGTGCTCTGGGTCCAACCCACAGTACCCGTTAAGGCGCAAGGAGCGGGAAAGGGCTGGACATGGGCGGAACTCGACCAAGGACCGACAGTGTTCAGCTGCTACATATCGCCAAACACGCGACGGCAGGAATTCACCGATTTTCTGGACAACCTCGCGGAAGAGATCAGGCGATGTGCGGCAAGAAATAAGACCATCCTTATTGGGGCCGCAGTGGAATGGGGAAGCCGACGCTCGAACGGAAGAGGTCGTGAGCTGTCAGAGTGGTTGGCCCAATTGGGCATGACCCTCTTCAACGATGGCCTGCGGCCTACGTTTGAACGAAGGGACCAGTCTTCGTTTATCGATCTAACGTTCGGTAATGAAGCTACGGTAAATTTGGTGACGGGGTGGAAGATTTCAGAAGAAGATTCTCTGAGCGACCACCGGTATATTCAATTTGAGTACGGCGCGAACACTGCCCAGCAAGAGGGAAACATCCGTCGCTTAGCATGGCGTGCCGATAAGATGGACATGGAACGGCTTCGTACGGAGCTGAGCGAGAGAAGCCAAAGACTTCTCAGAGAGAAGGAGGAGATTCTGCCCGGCGACGTTGTAGATCTTCTGCGGCGGTCATGCGCAGCAGCATCCACCCAGAGATCGACCGGAACGCGTCGGCACCCGCCGCCTAAATACTGGTGGACAGCAGAAATTGCTAACCTCAGAAAGGCGAGCAACGCGGCCCGGAGAAAATACACGCGGGCCAGAAGGAAGAGGATCGGCATAGAAGTAATCTGGCGGATTCTACAAGCTGCAAGAAAGGCTCTTAAAAAAGCCATCAGGAGCAGCATAGAGAGAAAATGGAAAGAACTGTGCGAAGAGGTGAATGACAATATATGGGGGAAACCCTATAAAATTGTCATGGATAAATTAAGAAGATCTCGCCCGGCACTCCCGAACGGGCTTGTGAAGTGCGCGGTAGAACGACTTTTTCCGAGTCGCGCTGACCCCGCTCGGCCAGAGATTGAGGTTCCAGAGGCGGGCGTGCCACCCATTGAGGATTGCGAGATAATGGCCGCCGCGGATCGCTCGCCGAAAGGCAAGGCCCCCGGCCCCGATGGAGTACCAGCAGAGGCGGTGAAGATCCTCCTACAGGAGCAGCCAGAAGTGTTCAGGCGGATGGCAGACAAGATCCTCGAGGAGGGGGTCTATCCAACAGAGTGGAAGACAGCAGACCTGGTCCTGATAAGGAAACCAGGAAAGCTACCGACAGACCCAGGTGGGTATCGCCCGATATGTCTCCTAGATACCATCGGGAAGACATTTGAGACGATACTCAACTACAGACTGATTGCTGAACTGGAGGAAAAAGGAGCGCTGTCCGACAGCCAGTTTGGCTTCCGACGTAGGCGCTCGACAGAAATGGCCATCAATATGGTGCTAGAGGAAGCCGAAAGGCAGCGACAGAGAAACCAGTGGTCAAGGGAGCTTTGCATGGTCGTCCTTCTAGACGTCCGCAACGCCTTCAACTCACTGAGCTGGAAAGTAATCCTAGAGGTTATGGCTGAGAAGGGTGTCTCTCCGTATCTGCAGAGGGTAATATCCTCCTATCTCAGCAACCGAAAAGTCGTGCATACAGACAGGGAGTTTGCCATGACAGCAGGAGTCCCACAAGGCTCTGTCCTAGGGCCCACGCTGTGGAATATGGCGTACGATGATGTGCTGCGGCTCTGCGACATGGAGGGCGTCCAGACCATTGCGTATGCCGATGACTTGGCTGTCCTTGTCACGGCGCGCAATGCGGACGCACTTCAGGGGCGGGCCCAGCGTGCCATCGAAGCAATAAACGACTGGATGGTGGGGCACGAGCTCCGGCTGGCCCCTGAGAAGAGCGAGGCTGTGCTTCTTACAGGACGGAAGAGGCACGGAGACGTCCGGCTGGCACTGGATGGAGTGGCCATTGAAGTCAAGCAATCAGCCCGATACCTGGGAGTGACCATTGACAAAGCCCTCAATGGCAACATACATATAGATAAGGTAACCGCCAAGGCAGAAAAGATCGTCAACAGCCTGGCTAAAATTCTGCCAAGAGCACGTGGCGCGACTGAGGGCAGGAGAAGACTTCTTGCCTCTGTGGCAGAGTCCACCGTGCTTTACGCCGCACCTACGTGGGGTCCCAGCGCGATGAAGCTAAAGAGGAATAGAAACAAGCTTCTGAAGACGCAGCGCAAGCTCGCGATAAGAGTCGCTAGAGCGTATCGCACGGCCGAAACAACAGCGGTGATCGCGATCGCCAGGCTCATTCCGTGGCCTAGGCTAATCGAGGAGCGAGTGCGGCGAAGGCGAGAACGCCAGAAGAAAGCGGTAGCTCGACAGCAAACGCTCGAGAACTGGCAACGGGAATGGAGCCAACTGCCAACGGAGGCCCCAGGAGCCTGGACCCGCCAGGTTATCCCCGACCTCATTAAATGGTTCAAAAGAAAGCATGGCCACGTCACCTATTATCTGACGCAGGTGCTAACGGGGCATGGATGCTTCCAAAAGTACCTGCACAGAGTGGGTAAAGTCGCGGAGCCTACGTGCGTTACTTGCGGCACGGGCGAGGTTGACGATGTTACTCACACTGTCTTCCTCTGCCCAGCACTCGAGGCGGCACGAGCAGGTAGGAACGCAGTGGCGGCCCCGTGCATGACGGTAACCGACCTGGTTAGCGCCATGCTCGAAAACGAGGAGAAATGGAAGCAAGGGTTGGACCTGGTAGAAGGCGTAATGAGGTTGAAGAACGAACTGGAGCGAGAACGGGTGGCCGCGAGCCGACGACAAGAGACGTCCACAGCCAGCGGGTAGCGCCGAACAAGGAAAAGCATAAAGGAGGATAGCAAGTGAAATCTCCATGTTTCAGTGATGTAAAACGAAAGTGTATCGCTGGAATATGGTTATATGAATAAAACCCTAATATTAAAAAAAAAAAAAAAAAAAGAGGTAATAATAAGTCGAGCCCAGTGGCGTGGTGCATTCCGCCTGCGCCTCGCGACCGGAGGAGCCACGGATAGGTGCGCGGGTTCGAGCCCCACCGTTGCACATTTGTATTTATTGGGGTCCGTCTATAAAGCAATGTAAAAAACAGTTCCGTGGACGTTCAATCTTGGCTGAGGGTCAGCCCGAAAACTTTACTTAAAAGGTAATAATAAAAGCAGTAGTAGTACTACTACTAATGATGAAAACAACCAGATGCCGGCAATGCGAACGCTAAAAAGAAATCTAATAATAATAGTCGAAGAGACATGGCATTCTTCATTGAGTTAGGCGCATGGAAGGCGGAGCCAAAGGTGGATGAGTGACGGGACTGGGGGGAGGGGGGGCGAGTACAATACCTGTACGCGCAGGCAAGTGCAGCCAGGACATCAAGACAGCTCCGACACATCACACTGATCGACGCATATCATGGCCAGCAGCGGTGGTAGGCGGTATGTTGGTAGCTCGGATACTAGCTTAGTTGGGCCTTAGTTGTCCTTCTGGGGAGGGAGGGGTGCGGACGGGTGGCCTGCCCAATGGCGAACGATGAGGACGCGTGTAAGGAGGATTGCGTGGCGTAGCCGCCGTAGCGGGCAGGAGGCAATGGAGATCACGGATCTGCTATATCAACCACCATATGAGCAGGACCAGTCAGTAGGACGACAAAAATACATCAGGACACGAT
This sequence comes from Dermanyssus gallinae, assembly GCA_003439945.1. NCBI lineage: Eukaryota > Metazoa > Arthropoda > Arachnida > Mesostigmata > Dermanyssidae > Dermanyssus > Dermanyssus gallinae. Next base: position 42,299 of record QVRM01004825.1, read on the forward strand.
GACCGTGATCAAGATCAACGGCGGCTGGGCGGTAGCACATAGCGACAACGACTACCATGGCAACAACAAGGGCCTGCAGAAGGCAGCTGTCATCTGAATGGCTGGCTGGCTGGCCGGCCGGCTGCTGGCATAATATGAGTGGACTACATCGTCGAGGACGTGACTCAACCCTGTGCCCAAACCGCATCACGTCATCAATCCAACGAGTCACATAAGAAACGCGACGACGACAACGACGACGGCGGCGACGAGGTCAAAAGCTCCAACAGCAACAGCCGCAACAACAACAACAGCGATATCAACAACAACGGCCACAAACGCCCCTCATCATTATCATCATCATCATTCTTAACAACAACAACTACAACAACAACAACAGGCTATTGCCGAGGGCGTAGACTCCGCTCTACTAAAGGCACATGTGCGGTGCGCATCTGCCTATCGTGGCCTATTCGAAAACAGCGACAGCAACAAATCAATAACAACGACAACAACAACAACAGCAACGTCAGCAACAGCACAAACGATGTTGTTTTTGTGAAGAAGCGTGCCAACGTGCCAAAATAGCGGTAGCAGAATCCACAACAACCGAAACAAGAGCAGAGACGGCAACAGCCGCAGCGACAACAACAAAAATAATGACAACAACAACAAAGGCAACAAAGGCAACAACAAAGGGAACAACAACAACAAAGGCAACAACAACAACAACAACAACGGCAACAACAACCGAAACAGCAGCAAGTCTGATGAGTTTTGGCGGATTGGGGTATTATTCAGCGGAGCGTACGCGTTGACCAACCGATGATGGACTCGAGTGGCATCACGTCCTTCGATCCCTTTTGCTCATCATATGTATGTATATACGTTTAGCTGCGGCACAACGTCTCCTTCGTTCGACAGTTGTCAACCACCAACTGTCTGTCACTCATAGACAGCTGGTGGGTGGGTGGTCACCGTCTAGTTGGATATGGTCGGTTGTAACAAGCAAACCGCTAACCACATCATCACCAGCACCAGCAGTAGGAGGAAGTTTATAAATATGTGTACTATATATATATCTATATATATATATACCGCAACAACCGCATTTGTGTACACGCGGGGTGAGGTGAACAAGGTCTGACTATCCACTAATACAGCCAGACACCGCGCTTACATTTGACGCGCTCAACCCCAAGCATATTGCGATTACGTTTGTAAGCATTTACCCAATTGGTCATCAACCGGCCGGGACACATCAACATCTCGCTGATGAGAGATTAAAGCAAATAACGCACTGCCTTGGAGTAGTAATTCGAGCACTACTAGTCCCAAGTTCGGTAAGCTCGATGTCAATGAAACGCTCTGCTGGTGGTGACCCTTTTTGTTTTCATGTGGAACTTGCTTGGGATCTGCTTGACTGACGTACCCACGTCACTAGTAATTGACTATGAGTAGCTGTTGAACTTATATAGTTTGGACCTACAAACCAACGAAACGCATGCCTCCTTCCCAGACGTGGACAGCGTACTGAGTTAGTTGCCGATTCTGTACAGACATCACGAAACAGGCAACGCTGCATTCATAGCACGCATAGCATCTAAAGTCAGACCGGCACGCTCGAACAGCGTCGCCTTTGACGTCGACGCATGCCTCTGTACATACACACACAGAGCACCTTCGTAAACAATGTCCTCGTATTTGTCTATGTGAGAACAAGTCGGAGTGCCTAGATAAACGTGTCCGCAGAGAATTGCTAAACTCCATATGTTGAAGTTGCATTTGGAGCGTGCGTATTGACCCGTGGATTGGCAATCGTCAGACTATCTATATAATCATATCTATCTGTCTATCAATATAACAATCTTAGGCCACCCAACGGTGATGACAAAATTTCTAAGTATTTAGAACTGCAACGCACGCTTGTACGACTTCAAGCTTTCTACTTCTGGCCCTTCAGACGCTGGGCAGATCGCGCCCAGTCACTGCACAAAGTTGCAAATTGAGTGACTCATTTTGCGGGGTATACCGGAGCGATGTTCGACACCTTCTTGTCGGACTAATGCCAACCGGATGCGCCGGAACTATAGGAGAATGAGGCTAAAAGTTTGGTGGTATCAATTCTTGACCTTTTTCTAACTTCTGAGACAACTCAGTATGGCTACCAACTATTACACCTACTTGTACACCCCGCTTATATTGTCTTTTCAAGGATCTTCGATCTACACTTCGATAGTTCTTTTCACAGGGTACGCAATACGAGAGAAGTGTTCACCTCAACTACTCATGGTCTACGTTGAATATAAAAAAAATGCCAAGCTTTTGGCACAAAAATAACTATGTGGGGGCCTTAAACGTCTGTGTCAAAAATGTTTGTTAAATGTGTGTGTATTATAAACCTATATATATATATACATATATACATACATATATATTTATATACACAAAGTGCAACATACCAGGCTGATCGCACGCCGACAGATCTTCGACTAAACTACAGTGGGACTCGCTAATATAAATGAATACAAACGCTGCCACAGACGCACATCTAATCAATACACAGCACTGAGAGAGGTCATTGAAAGGCCACGCGAATTATGACGTTGCGTTAAAGAGAACCGTCACATATATTGGCTAACCCCTAACCAGCAGGTCTGGCGGCAGGTCACTGTCGGCCTTTTCTCTCTACTGGAGGCGACAATGGCGGCGGCGAAAAAAACCGTGGCATTTCACTCCGTCCTCATACCAGAGGAATGGCAATAAGCCCTAAAATGCTCCGCTAACGTCAGCTGGACGACAGGCGGTAGCCTTGTACAGACGCTCCCGTAAGCGCCATTAAAACTAATGAACTGACTCAGCGTTATAGAGTATCGATGACGAACACCTCTCGTTTGCCGTGGCTTTTTAGGTGGCTTGGTGAGGTTCAAACGCGGTGTATGAATTGAGTGGGTATGTGTCCACTCTCGTTGCATTGCACTGCATATCGCCTAATGGACTCGCTGACTGTGCACTCTCCAATAGATGGCTGGGCAAGAGACAGATCGGTGAGAACTGCTGCTCACTAAGCTGAAACGTGCATACACAGACAAGGACGTTGCGGTAACAGGAAAATGGCAAAGCGTCAAGAAAAGCATACGAGCAAGAAGGTGTAGAAGGATCAGGTTGTGATTTTAAACAGCAATCAACAACTCGAACAAAAAGCAGAAAAATAGAGCTGGGTTGTAGACAGGTAATTGCACAACGAGATACTATTCGGCTTTTGAGGGATGCGGAAAAAACTGAAAGAAGACAAATGGAATACGTCGTGCAGGAATGTCCAACTCTAAGAGAAGGCCCGCTTCAGTAAGAACAATCAACGAGGGCATAACGTAGGTGCCGTAAAAGATTGAAAATGAACAGTTCTTATTATATATATATATATATATATATATATATATATATGCCTGATGGTAGATACAGACAACTGGCTACGTATTATCTACCCACAGCATTTGCCATTAGTGACAGTTGTTATCTGCCGATAGATATTGCCACTCGGCTCGTGCAAGCAAAATTCCGCAAAGTGATAGGGCGTCTATCAATTCGAATGCAATCACGGAATGCGTGAGCACGCTCAATGACATGCTTCTATACAGTATAGACTATAATTCATCACACTGTCTCCACTTCCATATCAATAGGCAATGCTAGCCTGTTAGCCTTACGTCACCCGATTTAGCAGGAGGGTTGACTTCAGCGCAAACACATATGATTCACACCAAGCCAGGTAGCATGCGATGAGCATCGTATGTATATATATATATATATACCAACGGAACGGGTTTACTTCACCGCTTCGAATATATTTGCAGCACATCCCTGACACATAGGAGACATAGGCGTGCAGTATAGCAACCGGCCGCCGCAGAGTTGTCACTCACTGACTCACTCACAGAGATCGCTGTCAGCCAGTCATATCATAGATAGAGATCGAGTGTGCCCTCAGGCGCATGGTGATGATGATGATGATGATGGTTCTCCAACCTAACAGTTGGCGAAATGCATGCTCGACACGAGAACGTAAACGTTGGGGTGGAAGGAGGTTGCAGGCATTCGAGAGGAATGGAGCCACATGCGTGGCAGAAAGCATCAGAGAGAGAGAGAGAGAGAGAAAAGGAGAATACCAAGTAGGAAAGAGTCAGCAAAATAAGGACATTAGGAAAGGAAAACACACGAGTCAGACGCATTCGTATATAAGTATACCCTGCAGCAAGGGCGTTATGTACGAATACATGCACATATATGACTGATGGGCTACATATACATAGATGACTGAGCGGGGGGAAAGAAGGAGAGAAAAGTCAAAGAGAGAGACAGGGAGTTGCAGCGCATCAGTCTATGTGAAAGACCATCTGTGCTGGACAAACCGCCGTCCAGCTGACGGCATCCACAGACTAAGCGACCTGCCATTGCTGATGGAGTACCAGCCGTTGAGTCAGGTGCCGCCCGCATGCCGCACCCCTTTCGGCATCATCTTTGTCATTGTGAATTCGCTGCGTCTCGGAAAGTGAGATTTAGAGACAGAGAGAGTAAGACCGTGGACTCCATTGAAGCAACAGACAATTGTAGAAAAACAACATCAACAACATATATATATATATATATATATATATATATATATATATATATATATATATATATATATATATATATATATATATAAACAGCAGGAACAAGAAATAACGGCATTCCACCATCTGACCAGCCGCCACCATCTGATCCCGTCTGCTGACGACCTGTAGTAGACAAATTTGTTTTCTTGTCATTGCATCCTGCTAGCGTGCTTCATCCTGACCAGCTCGTATCTCTCTGTCTCTCTCCACACACACACACACACACATATATATATATATATATATATATATTCATAGACATGCGGCGCGCTCAGCCCTACTCTTACCACCTACTGAAGCCTGTGCGGTCGACGTATATTCGAAAGCGCCTCAGCGTGCATTTCGTCGTTCGGATTTCGATGTACTTCAACCTCCGCAGTACCAACACGGGTTTCAGTGGCGTTTTACTTATCCTCCGAAGTAGTTGGTCTGTACGTGCCATGAAACGTTACTTGGCATCAAGTCTCATGGCGTTACGACCGACTGGACTCTCGTTGTCAGACATATATATTGTTCTTAGTCAGCCAAAGAATATCATCAGCATCATCGCCGCCTACGGTCATTCCTGAGAGCACGAAATCGACTTATATCCATTAAGAGGATCATCTAGAGACGCCGCATGACGCATCGCAGAAAGCAAGCCTCCAGTTGAACAATAACAACCACAACAACAACAACGACAGCAGCAACAGCAACGTCGTCATCTGTATCGGTGACTCCCAACCGACTAACGGAAGAGCGTGGCGGAAATACGTCTATGATCCTGATGTTTGCCTAACGACTGCGCAGACAACGAAACGTGCCATCCTACTTTACGCCTGCGATAAGACCTTACACGACCATACATATATATATATATATATATATATATATATATATATATAAATATATTTACAGTCAAATTTATTTTCCGTATCATTCCTAGTGGGCGCGTATTGTGACTGTCACGTGTCCCTTTCAATAAGGCCAGGCCGAGACCACTTCAGATGTGTGCCTCGAACGGAGGCGGCGTTTCCACGTTGTATGTCAAGATCCACTTTGCCGATCTGCTCCTTCGTCCGAACGCCAGGAGCACCCAGGGTTTCAAACGCGAGAGGGCAGAATTCGTGGGGATACCCGATTGATAAGTATTTTCTCAATTTTTTAGTCTCCGCAAGGTGGACTGCATAACCAACTTCGGATGCGCCGTCACCGACCATAGAAAGGGCTATATGGTCGGTAGCGGTTGCATCCCAAACCAGCATTTTGCCTCTCTCGAATGGTGTAAGTGTCATGCCATCTGAGAGTCTGCCGTCCTCCGCGCAGAGGCCTGGGAGTTCAAGAATGCACGCATGGCCGCACGACCTCAGGGCTCTCCTAAAAGTCTCATTAATAATAACGGCATGTCTCGGGCGTCCTTCTGCGCTAATGATGCCCGATAGTCCGTGAAGTCCTAGTTTATCGGCGGGGTGACCAGATTGACACCGATGACACGATGTACTTAAATATACATGTCATCATTTTATATCAAGAGCGCTTAGAGCGGACAGACTCAATGAAGTTTGTGATCGTTTGTTGATCGACAACAGAAATCGAACAGACAACACCCCGGTAGATGATAACCACGACAATATACATCGATAAGTATGCCAGCCCTGCTCTCGGAGTTTATCGAGGTTCACCCAAAAAAATTGGGCTTATTCTTCTGTGGCTCTCAGTAAGATCGTAGATAGCAATGGCCCATCCAGTGTAAGCCCCCAGGAGACGAAGATAGCATTTCAAAAGCGTCGGGTTATAGTTGACTCGTCAAGCTCCGTTTCGGCCATATTAGATGGTTTGCAAATGCACTGGCGTATAGTATCATTACCAAATGGATTCCCCTATTTAAAAAACATGTAGTATAGGCATCGAGATTTCACCACGCTCTGAACGGCCAAAAACAGCTTCGGCTGAGAAAACTATGTCTACAAAAATCTACAAACTCGTGATGACCGCCTATTGAATCTTCACGGAATGCCTGAAGAAAATATGGGCATTAGCTATGGTGCAATGTATCAAATACTGAATCAGCAGTTAAGCATTAAAAAAATCAGCAAAGTAACTACCGCAAGAGCTAACAATTGAGAAAAAAACAGACACGCGTGTCAATTTCGGAGAACAATTTGGATCTATTGGGACGAAATTCATAGGACGAAACCTGGAACCAACACTTAATTCCAGAACGGGAATATGCCACCAGAAAGCAGACCGCACTCAGCGAAAGGTCTCCCTCCAGAGTAAAAAGGCACGTGTCGACCGGAAATGTTTTGGCAGCTCTTTTCTGGGATGCAAAAGGTATTCTATTAAGACATTTGTAGAAGAAGAGCGATAACTGGGGAGTACTCCGCAAGGCTCTTGGAAAAACTCAAGGAACGCATCATGGCCAAATTATGCGAACTGAAGTTCCAAATTGTCGAGCTTACCCCATTTCTTCTGGACTTGGCCCCGTGCGATTATTCGTCTGCCTGAAAAGCTCAAGAAGTATCGCTCTTCGGAAGAAAATATCAGAGTATTTTGGGTGTGAAAATCAGAATATGTTGCTCTTCATATGAAAGCTATTCAAGATCGTTGAACTTGTTGTATTAACCTTCAGGGGCAGGACCCTAAACAATAATCGAAACGTGGCTTTTGTTCGTCTATTGCTAATTCATACTGCGAACGTTTTGATCTTATACTATAAGGGGTGTCTTAAAAATCAGCCAGCATCTTTTGAAAGTTACCGCGCTCAGGCCTGCACTCTCCCCACAAACAGAATTGGGTAGAGCTGCCAAATCCATGATCGATCGATACTCAACGGAAGAACCTGTAGAAATCATGAAAATGTATTATTAAAAGGGAAACTCTTTACAACCACGATGGCAAGCTCTTTGTGCACTTTGCGGTTGACACAACCGGCCTTATGAGAACATAATTCGTGAACTTCTGTAAAAGTTTCACAAAGACAGGTTCAATCCGGCACAATGTGTCCCAAATACGTGATATTACTAGCTGGAAAAGACCACCGCGCGTTCGCTTAGCTAAAACTATCGCCGCTGTAGCCGACAGTGTGGAAGAACGTTGTCTGAAAGCATTGGTTCGGCAACCTGTTCAACAACTGGGCTTTTCAAGCGCCTCAACTTGGTACATTTTGACGTCGAATCTAGCGAGAGCCAGCGAGACAATTGAGCTTTTAACATTGACGAGTGCACGAGTGCAATTGAGATCTTGATGATTGTGAAAAGATGCTAAAAAGGGGTATTTTGTAGACAACTAAAACTTAAACAAGCGGCCACCTCACCGATATTTCATTATAGATGGCATTCTATGACTATACTATTGTTTTCTCTCTAACGACATCCATAAGCAAACAATAAAATAAATAGTTTCTCCCTCTCCTCTCAGAAAATTCGTAATATAAAAACAAAGTATTGTTAACATTTCCTCCTCCTCCTCCTCCTATATGAGCATAAAACACAAGCTAATCGCGATACTTTTCAACGACGTAACCATTGCTGACATCTAGTTAGTTGAACCGCAAGGCCACGGCAAATCCTCTAGCTACTCACATACACATGTCGAGTATGCCTTGTCTGTATATGTCAGGTGCTATCCGTGCGCGGGGTCTATCTGTAGCAACGTAAAATCTAGACTTAAGCTGACTTTGAACGCCTACATTGAGCGTGTTAATCGTCAATAATCGCCATGGTGGCTGTATATGCTGTATGCACGGCTTATCTACAGCAACGGTGCCCTAAGTATGTTTCACGGTTTCGTTGAAAAAAAAACAAACAGAAAAAGCTTGCGTGTAGCAAGGGTGGCCGTAACGTGACTTACCTCATTTCCGCGGTTTCGTATAAAGACAAGTTCATCGTCGCTGAAGCTTGTCATCGTAATTGATTTTGTGCGATGGGGTGGATTCAGGCCACGTCTGAAACACCACAGAGAGAGAGAGAGAGAGACTCATTAAAAGCTAGGTCCATGACCGGTAACTACTTGAATTGCCAGGACTGAAATTTGAACGAATTTTGCACATTTGAATATTTCGCGCCGACAAAAAAACAGCATTTCTACTTATCACAGATAAATCGCAGATGCACAAAGACGCACGACCAAGACGCGGTAGCCAAAGCAACAGCAACGACACCAATCGTAATACCAATAAAAAACGAAGAAATTACATGTTATATTCATAGCTCATATTATATAATTGTAGCACAGATTATCTAAGCCGTATCAAACGACTGAAACTTTAGAGAACATTTTGCGCAGATGACGCGATCGGCTTCTGCTGCAATGTCATGCAACATGTCACTTTTGGGCATTTATTGTGGGGGTCGTTAGTTACTATGCGAAACTGTACTACTAAGCCTTGGAACAATACGCGTATACGGAATACGCGTATTGTTCCAAGGCTTTTACTGTTCTGTTGTCAACTCATACTGTCATACTCATGTTCCGTCAACTCATACGACTCATAAGTGAAAACTGTGCTACATATCCGAATGCAATTGTTTGACCAAATGTTGTTTAACCAAACACAGAGACACTGTAAGCCGCCGTAAAGCTGTAAAGCGTAAACGTTTTTTCAGCGATAAATAGTCACCAGAGGGCTAAATTTGCCCCAATAACAAATGTTGTGAATAGCCTGGTTTTTGGCCACTAGTGCATCACGATGGACTCTTTCTTTTCTAAAAATAAAGCGGCATTGCATCGAATAGATAGATACATCTTTCCCAGTCTGGGAGAGTGGCAGACAGATCTCAGGCTTGCCGCAGTGGCAAGGCCTCCTGTTGAAGTCTCCGTCTTCTTGATCACGGAGGGCCTGGCATCGTCCGCAAGCATAAGGTGCCTAGCAACTAACACGAACAACAACGGGGGCTAAAAATATCAGCTCAGGTACCTAGCCACAGTAAGAGTAATGAAGAGTGAACCAGTAATGAATGCCGATTCTTCAACTAATTATGGCAACAGTGCGACAGAATGCATGCTCAATATTAAATTTAAAAGAAAAATGCGCAATAACGGCTAGCAACAGAATCAACAGCAACAAAACAGTAACGAAAAACAATGAATCCTAAAATCATTGATTCAGCACCGACAGCAAGCATTCAGCAGCTAGAACGTTCGCAGTAACAAAACTCAGAGCTTATCATTCTCTGCTGTGGGTCAGCAAACATCTGCCGCAACAGCAAACATTAGCGTTAAGAACAACGACAGGTGGCTTCAGCGGAAAAACTCAAACAGCAACAACAATATAAATAGCGACAGCAGCGGTACGGACAAAACTTAATACCAGAGGATGAAGAAGCTTTACAGCCAGCATCTACCAAAAACAACAACAACAACAGCAGCAGCAACAAAAGTAATATTTCCTACGCCATTTACTGTATTAATGACCATTCGCCGCGTAACTTAGCTAGGCATACTTAACGTAGGGTTAACTCTAAGTAAACAACGGCACTATCAATGTCAGAGGCAAACGAGGTACACTTCGCAATGCTACAATGATCAGATGTAATAGTTCTGAAAATTGCTTAGCACCATTAATATATATATATATATATATATATA
>QVRM01004826.1:0-200282 GCA_003439945.1 Dermanyssus gallinae
TTTTTCCAATGGTACATGTGCTCTGAGAAGTCTTGTTTCGGAGTTACAGTGAAATTACTACAATTTGTGACACTGGTGTTTTTGCCCGACATAGGAGCACAAAATGTGCTGTTGCGAGACAACCAGTCTTCCTAGACAGAAACTAAGCACACCGTCGTGTTCGTGATAAAATTCTGCTCCATCTGATGAATATGCGCATTTGCTGTATATGTTAGCTTTGAACACGTGGGTGGTCGTAGGGTTATGATTCTAAAGTATTTGGCGTGAACGCTAATGAAGAACTTCATTTTTGGCGAATTTTCTTCTAAGCGACCATGTCGCGTCTTCTGACCGGCCTTGCATATTCATCAGATGGAGCAGAATTTTATCACGAACACGACGGTGTGCTTAACACGAACACGATGGTTGTCTCGCAACAGCACATTTTGTGCTCCTATGTCGGGCAAAAACACCAGTGTCACAAATTGTAGTAATTTCACTGTAACTCCGAAACAAGACTTCTCAGAGCACATGTTCCATTGGAAAAAATATTCGTTTTAACGAGCTCTACAATTTTATGTATCGCTATAAAATTCGTTCAGTCACACCCTGTATATATATATAATTATATATATATATATATATATATTGTCTCATACATATTCGAAGCTTCTGTCAAACGAGAGGTTCTAATACGCTTTATATTGGTTTATGAACACATGTACAGGGAGTACTTGTACGAAACGTGTGCATGATGCTTATAACACACGTAAACACGAGGCACCTTCAAGTCAATCATGTCATTGTTGTCGTTGTTGTTGCTGTTGTCTTCTGCTATTGTTTGCCATGATGGCCAATAGTGGTGTTGTTAACGATATTATCTTACACTTTGTTGTTCAGCTGATATTTGCTTGCTGTTTTTCGCTGTGTTTCGGTGTCTGCTGCAATACCTGACGCAATCCGCTGATGTTCACTGCTGCCGCTGCTGGAAGTAGCTTTATGTCTCTAGCCGTACTTTTCTCGCAATTTATCGGTTTGCTCGTCGCTGTTGTTGTTTTTGTTGTCTATTAGAGCTGTTTCGATCGAATTTGGAAATGATGCTGCAACACGTTCAGACTTCCTCCCTGTTCCCGTCCCGTTCCCATCCCTCCCTATGTTTAGCTGCCGCTTCCTGCAGTTTTTCATGCGGTCGCGTTTTGGCGGCTTCGAGTTGTTGTAAAGTTGGCTAAAAATTCACACCAAGCTGGTTGTCCGACTGTCCGTATCTGTCTCACTGGCCTTTCTCACTGGCGGCCATGCACTGTCATCGGCCACGTCCACCCGGATAAGCACAGCACGCGCGCGGTCATCGAAATGCACTCGCATCGAGACGCTGCCGCTGCCGCTGACGCTTTGGCTTCACACAGCTAACCCGATTTGCTGACGCTGTTGTATCGCTACTGAACTTGTTGTTTATGTGATTTTACCCGTGCGCGGCCGCTCGCCAGCGCACACTCCGACTTGTAGCACCAGCTACAGCGGCAGCAGCAGCAGCAACAACCCGAGTATAAGCAACATTGGCAATGACCACGAGCACAGGAACAACAACAACAAAAGCAGTTACAAGAACTCGGCTCCAGCAACAATAACAACAACGACAACATCGACAAGTACGACGGAATCTACAGACAACAACGACAACAACGTCAACAACAACAACAGCAACAGCAGCAGCAGCAGCAAAAGCGTCGCATCCCGTGGAACATCTTCTCGCCCCGCTGTTACAAACACTATTTGTGTTCCGAACCGCGTGTTCATACCAGGACTCCACCCGACCGCTGGCCAACGATGGTCGACGATGACGACGACGACGACGATATGGTCGTCGTTGTCGTTTTCGTCGTCATTGCCGCCGCCGCTGTTGCTGCTGCTGCTATGCCCGACCAGGACGGTACCAGCGACGATTCTGCTCTGTTCCTGTCTGCTTGCCTTCGCAACAGCCACCAGACATCCACACGTCCACAAGCAGGCCACCACTGACTGCAGGCGTGCAGAAGAGAAGAGCAGCGGCAGCAGCAGCAGCAATAGCACCAAAGGGCAGGCAGGCAGGCAAGCAGGCCAAACGAACTTGGATGAATCTAAAGATGCAAATTTCCGCCTCGAAAATCTAGGTCTATTCCTAGCGGGCAGCGTCCGGTCAATCGACCCACCACCACCGACACACCTATCCCACCACCCAGCCAGCCACCCATCCACCCACCGTCGATCGAGCCAAGCGCGAGTAAAGCGAGCATCACAGCGCCTAGTCGACGCAGTAAGACCACCAGCCGCCGCAGGAGCCCGAGGTGAAGAGAAATAGGAGAACAAGAGGAATAACTCGGAGGAATGTCGCCTCACACTAGCAAATAAACTTTTCGCTTGCCTCCTTCCAAGGCCTACTAGACTTCCACCACCACTACTTCTACTCTTACTACTACTACTACTACAGCTGCGACTACTCAGTTTTGTTCCCTTCGTTCGTTCGGTTGGTGATCGGTGGTTCGCTCATTCGCTGCTGCTGCTGCCGCTGCTGCTGCTGCTGCTGTTGTTTGTTGTTTACCCAATCTCGTGTTTTTTCCTCAGGCTTTGGTGTGTTTTTTTTTCTCGGCATCACGTTCGTCTTGCTCTGCTCTAGTTTCTTCGGCCGCCTCCAACCCTGGAGCCGGAGCGTTGTTGCCCAAACCTCTCGCACTCTGCCCCCTATGCGTGGGCTCGGGGTTCGGTCGCTCGACCGACAGATCGACGACAGAACAACGACAGACATGGAGGCGCATCGGCTTGTCGCAAGCGACACCACCGCATTGAAATGATTTCCCTTCAATGAAAGATACATACAGAGAGAAAGAGGGCGATAGCATGCGAAGCAGAAACGAGGATCTACAGAGGTGGTAAAGGAGGGCGGTACGGTGACTTGGCCTGGCCCGGCCCGACCTGACCTGGCCGGATAGCATGGCAGAATCGTGGCGTGGTGCGGGCTGTTCACCTCCCAGCAGAACAAGAACCACCAACCGTCCAGTTGCCCCTCCCCTGGCGAGACTTCCCCATTCGCGCAGGGGTGCGCAACTCCTCCGAGGCGGCGGTGCGTCCCAGGCCAGCGCCGCCACCAACAGAATCAAACTATCATCGTCGTGGGAGGTATTGAAAGCAAGTTACAAAATTCGACTCAACAACCTCAAAGTGGCCCCGTCGCCTAGTCCGTCCGCCTAGCTCTCCGCTTCTGTTCCCCTCCGCATTTGATCTTAGGGTCAAGCGGTGGGAACATGCTTGCGAATCGAGTGAAAATTGGAGGGAAACGCTTCCTCTACCCGAGAACGAGGATGCTGATGATGATGATGATGGTGACGATCGCCCGTCAGTATGTCCAGCAGGTCATGACCCAGGACAACTGACACGCAGCAGATAGCAGGCTCCACTTTAGAGAACAGGACGTGAGCGATAAACATTCTATTGTAACAGACATATAAAAACGAGAGGGAGGATGAGGAGAAGCAAAGAAGAAAGATAAGGTGGACGGTGACGAGAACAAGGACAAGGACGGCCAGGATAACGAGGACAACAATCTGTTCTTTAGATCTGTTTAGGGTTATACAATCGGATTTTGCCAGTCGAGTCATCTCATCAGCACCACAATAATGCCGTAGCATTGCCACCATCACCAGCCGACGTCGATGGGGTGGCCGACGAGAGCGAACAACAATCACACCACTGCACCTTCCGACGCCTTGACCTCGAGAGGTGGATATAATACATATTAGTAGGTGGTATACGAGTGACGACAAAATCAATAACAATAATAATAACCTACAGTTAATGCCGCCATGGCACTGGTCTCACTGAGCTTCTCTCTGCTGCAGTTTAGATTACAATTAGTTGCATAGTATCTTTACTAGCACTCTTACTATAACTGGTGTGTTTACTGTCATCTGGTGATGCCGAATACTTTGAAATTTGTTGCAGGCCATATAGGAAAGCGTACGAGCAAGGTATTTCTCTTTACTAGCACTATAATTATAACTGGTGTGTTTACTGTCATCTGGTGATGCCGAATACTTCGAAATTTGTTGCAAGTCACGTAAGAAAGCGTAGTCGCAAAGTATTAAATTCCAGTACATTTCCAAAGTTAAGACAACGGGATTGCTCTTTGGCAACGCTAAGGTGATATCACACAATGCTCACATATGCACTCCGGCGAGATCTCATGGATCTCACGGGGCTTCAGATGGAAGCCTCGGACGGCACATTTAGTGACTAGATGTCGATTCTCATATCTGCAGCCTTACTAAGACTCCGACGTCATTGCCTTTATTTCATGTAACAGCAGGTCGATGCCAGCCGTCTTTCCTTTCCAATCGGAGACGTGTTCTCTGAAGGCTGTCGTCTTTGGTCTGTTTAGGAAACTGGCCTTCATGAAACAGCCTGTATAGGTCCATGACACTGTGAAATGATTGAAGGCCTTTTTAAACTCTCTTAACCATGCTTGCAAAAGCATGTGCCACGTGACGAAATCACGACCCCAGGTAGGAAAAGTAGGAAACGATTTCGATTGTTCCTGAATCCAGTCGAAATGCATCGCTTTTGGCCATTTTTATTTCTCGTCGAAGTTTGATCGTTATAGTCTTGCTCGCATTCATATTTTATAGTATAACGGCTATGTCCATGCGCTCAACATCATTTCTGCTAATAATGCAGCTATAGGCAAGACGTTTTAGGAACTTCTTGTGTGTTTTGGCCAGAATCTTCTCATCGCACATGAGTCCCTGATGCCATACGGGTGAAGCGTATAATAAAACCGGGAGAAGATATTGCTTGCACAGTCTGATATACAGGACAGCATCTTTAGTACAAACGAGCGCGATATTTAGTTCAGCCTCCGTGTAGCAGCCGTCACCACTTTAAGCATATGAGGTGTATAGTTTAAGGTGTCGGTTCGCAGTATTTCCAAGTCTTTGATCGCCTTCCTGACGGTTAGTTCCTCAGAGCCTAGCATGTATCTGTGTGCAGGGTTATTGTGTCCAAAGTGTAGCACATTTAGCACTTTTTATTAACAGATAGATCAAAGTCGAGGCCTTTACTCCACTCCATACATTTGTCTAGCGTCACTTGAAAAGTAACTATGTTGCTTCTTTTATTTACGGGTGGTAACAACATGTTGACAACATCATTATCCGCATACGTTTCTACATGAACAACGTGAGGTGTTACGTGCATCAACTCGTCGATATACAGTATGTACATTAAAGTAGTAGACGTTGAACCTTGCGTTGCACGACAAGAACACGCGCTATTGTACTAATTATGCGACTTATTTAGCTTTACTAAGGTAACATTAGAGGAAGCGGCCAAACGAATTACAGACATTTACATGCTTGCTGAACATGTGTTCGATATACACTCGCGCAATCTGCGTTGTGTTTCGGTCGAGCCCGCGACCCATGAGCACTTTAGAAAGTTGCAGGCCATTTCAATTAGACTTTTCGTATGTTCTGCGTTAGTTTGTGTGCATTCTCTCAAGCGGCAGCCACATCAACAGCGACGGCACGCAGTATACCAGTGCGCAACAATGTCCAGAGCGACGTAGGATTGGCGAGAGTTCTTACGAACGTAAAACACGCATTACTATAGGCCCGATTTTGGCAGCCCGGGGAAGTATTTACCAATTTTTTTTCACATGCAAACGGTTTTTATTTCACGTCAATCTTAAAAGCTAAAATGGTCCAAAAATATACTCCAGTCTTTGTTTCTAGCTGCTTTAGCCAAGCAGGCACAAACAGTACCCCCATTTAGAGAGTTGAAGAAGGCTCTGTCACGATAAACAGGACCCAGTAGTAAGTTAAAGAACAGTCTGCTCCGTTCACGGTGACAAAACTAAAACAAAGGTACGCTGCATAAATGAAATAGCTAAGAGATGCAACGGTAGTCTGCTTACACGCGGGACATGCAATGCGTTCAATGACTCAACGGGCAAAACGTGTTGTAGCCAGGAACACTCTGTGGACGCCAAGCGGCTGAGGGCCTATTAAAATGCTATCTCTATGTCACCTCTTGTTCTCTCGTTTCGAGTCGTTATTCGTTCGCTCAAAGAGAGTTTGTCGCCGCCGTCGTCGTGGTGGTCATGGTCTTCAGGTCTGCCTAGCCAGCACAACAAGCAAGGTAATCTGTGTGTATGTGTATGTGCAGGCGATGCGAGCAACACTAATAAAGCCAGTCCGTCCCGTGCCGCCGAGATGGTCGAATCTGAAATGGCCGGTAGTAACAAAAGCAGACAACAACAACGGCAACGACGACGACGACAACAACAACAACAAAGGGATCGAATACTTACATTGAATACAAGGTACACAGATAGATGAACAGACCAGAGAGGCAGAGGCAGACGCAGATAGCTTCTGCGTGAATGAAGAGAGAAAGCAAGCTAGAGAGAGAGAGAGGGAATGGTGTTGGAGGTAAGGGGTGTGTAGAGAACAAGGGTAGGGAACTACAAAGCCTTTTCCCTCAAACAGAGCAGAGTCTGAAATGCAAAACAACCATGGTAAGAGTGGCAGACTCTCCCGTTCATCTCCCGGACTGAGAGAGCAAAGAGAGTTAGATAGAGATAAGGCGGTGAGATAGAGAGAGTGGGGGGGGGGGGAGACGAACCTTCGCCGGCCGGCCAACCAAAGTGGTCCAGAGGAGTGAGGCTCACGGTCGGGTCGGTCGGAACAGAAAGGGAGTAAGCTCGAGACGCACCGGTGCGGTGCGAGCGCCGCCGAGCGTGGGCGGGAGGCGGCACACGAAATTAATGGAGTCTAAATGGATGGCCGTCGAGTGAGGGCCGAGCCGTCACTTCTGCTTGTCTGTCTGCCTATCTATCTGTCGAGGCCCCCTTCGGTGGGTGGGAGGGAGGTAGTGAGTGACTGAAAGAGAGACGGAGAAACGAAGAGCCAAAAAGACAACTCTCTCTTTCCTTTTCGGCCCTTTACTCGTTGGTGCCGGGAAAAGTCATAGTGGTCTGTATCGTAAAGAGAGAAAACGGTTTGAAAATGCTTTCTCTTGTCTTGCTCCCCTTTATTCTACATATATATCCCCCCGTTTATATATGCAAGGGGAGGGAGACGTGAATACAAGTTCAGTTTTCGGACTTTGGTCAAGAGGTGGCGCCTGAAAGAGTCTGGTCTAGCTGGGATCCTATCAACGTCTGACTTGATCCAGTAGCGGCTGAAGCGTTTTGAAAAAGAACCAAACAGGGCAACCCAACTTTAAGTATCAATTAGCGGTGTTTTTGAGGTGGTCAATAAAAATCTATTACCTCAACAGTTTTCTTTATTCAATATTGCAAGCTTATCCGTTGCGTATGTTCCAATTTTCACATAGACCTTTTTAGTAGGTGTTAAATTGTTGTTTACTTATAGATTTACTGAGATAACTTTGTGTATATTAAACACGAGTTATAGATGTTAAAGTGTGACAACCATTTCTGTAGATTATAGTATATGTTGTAACATAGCAAATAGTAGCAAATTATGTTTTGTAGCCTCTAACGTGCTACTATGGATGACGTGCTACTATTTCTCATTGGCTACACAGAGCATATACACGGTCAGGACCGCATTATTAGTAACACCTTAAAATTTGATTGTTGCCGTACGAATGCGTGTTCAGAATCTTATTAGAAACAGGCCTTGATATATATATATATATATATATATATATATATATATACATATATATAATGATACGTACCAAATCCGTCAAGCCGCTTAATAAGTTTCAGTGTTGGCTAATTCTGTATCTTGATTCACGCATGAGCTTCTCAGGATGTACAAATATGAATCGGGAAATGACTAGCTGTTAGGGGGTTGAAGTCCTACGCTACCGGCCCACATTTACATACGAGTTTCCTGCAGCGGCGTCCGTGTGTGCAAACCGCATTCTTGAGTTACTACTCTAAAAACAATGAAAACGCAGAAGTTTATTTCAGCGGTAACCAGGACTCTCTTTCCAGCGTGTCGCCCGATGATGTGCGCGCAAACGATGCGTGCTGCAGGCACCTTCCTCGCAAGTATAAACTTGGTCAGATGTGTAAACTTCCTATAACAACACTCCTTTGGCTCGTTGATTCTGGAAGGCAAGCCATACGATATAGATTATGTGGCAACAAATTAATTTTGTCATATTAAGAGGAAAAGCAAATGTTGCGGCTTTAAACATAGATTAGACAGTCCTCGAGCTTCTAAAGCAAATGCTATTAACAATTTATTCTCGTCGGTTTATGGTGACCAAGAGAGTTCGGTTCTTAAAGGTGCTTCCAACGGCGTGGCCTCGAGCGGCGGCTGTCTGACATTTAGGATAATCGGAGTATATTATTTTTACCAGAATCAAACAACTACCCACTTGTAGTTGTGTGATTTCTTTTTATTTTAACGCCTGCCATATTTTATAAAAATGTAATGTCTGTAAACCTCTTTTTTATTCAGTAGGTCTTATGAGGACGGCATTGTGCCAAAAAAAATGTCGACACTTAGTCGTAATTCCTGTACGTCAGACGGGTCCAAAGTTAACCGTAATTAATTAAGGCTCAAATATTAATTACATGTACCAGCTTTAAAAAAACTCCTAGTAGACCGTATTTTTACACATTTTTTTCAATTCAAAAGGCTTGTTGGATGGGAACCAACATGGTTTTACTAAAGGCAAATCCTCGGCAACCAGTTCGTAAAGGTGCATTTTAATTTTATTGTTGTGGTCCACTCGAGGACTGTTAAGGCTAGAAATTGCACGAATAGGTGACTAGCCAACCGATTCCGTACCGACCGGTTAACGCCCCGGACCTAATCAAGCTGCGGTACCAATCGGAATGCCTGCTTCCTTGGTTTAGTAGGGATAATAACAAGAGAACCTGGCAGTTACCTATCCGTCGTACAATTATAAGCCTTGACAGTCCTCAAATGGACCACGACAATGTGACAATAAATGAAATCGTTGCAACATAAGTTATATCGTATGTCTTGCCTCCCATGATCGATGGACCAAGCGAATGCTATTACAGGGAGTTTACTTTATACCTGACCAACGTTCTACTATATTTGAGAGGAAAGTGCAGACAGCACGCATAATTTGCACACGTCACAGAGAGACACGCTGCAAATTGAGTCATAGTTACTCCGACTTACTAAGCGCCAGGTGGCTGTGAAGCGTCGTACGTAATCATTAGACATGCACTCGTATGAATGCATATTTCTCTAACGTCCCCTGGGTCGCCTACTATTGAGGAGAAGACGTACTTTGTGTGCGCGTCGTAGAACTGTTAGAATCTACAGCGCGTCATTTTATCGCGTCTGATAAGTGCCGAAGCAGTATCTTACACTTTCGTCTGGTCGCCTTGCCTTTAGTAGTGCACACGGCGCATGTGCTTGGCAACTTCCTATTCTCTCTCTCTCATATCCAATTTAAGCGTTTTTTTTTTGTGGTAAACTAACACCGTGTTTATCTGTACTACACTTTATACCTAGCTATTTAAAATGTACAGTAATGAAATGCTATCCTTTAATTAGCGGTGTCTGAACTGTCTTGAAATTGAACGAACTACGTGTATCCCTGCGGTGTACCCGTAACCGCGTGAGACACATCCTCTCGCGATAGGTGGAACTTGACGATCAATCTAGCTTGTAGATCAGAGTGATGTAATAAATACATCTATCGTAATATTATCCACAATAATCCTATCACGCCTTTATTTGCCGCACACATATAAATTGGTTCATTATTTAGATGATATGTATACCTAAATACACAACCCACCCCGTTTGTATCAGGGACGCTTACAGCGGCAGCAGAAACGGACATGTTGAGATATGTAGGGTTTCTCCAATCCAGTCTTTGTAGAAGCATGGTCGGTAGACAATCCGGTGGGTCCAACTGAAGTTCTGAATCGCTATGCCAAGCGCCGATTCACATATCGAATCAAGCGACCGCACGCACGCACATGCATATGCGCATACATTTATATATTCTGTGTGTATACAAACGTCGCACGTAGATGACGCTAGGTGTCGATTGCTAGCAACCTGGCAAGGTTCTCGTCTTACCGCCGCTGTGCCAAGCGAAAATGAAGAAGGCGGCAAGGTTTGGGGCAACGCCAACCGACGAGACGTTAAAGGGGTTGGGAAGGGGTTTGTCGAGGATTTGCCAATTAACGGTGAAATGCTAGCCTAAGCCGGAGGAAGAGGCGAAGGTAACACGTTCCACGAAATCCCTCGTTCGTTAATTCTTGTATTTGTCCCTTTGGTCTTCCCCTAGCCCCCGCTGTCCTTTGTTCTTCTGCTCCGAGCTGGCGGCTCTGTTGCACCTCATCGGCAACGCCAACAGTGTTAGGGCGTCCACACTTCACTAGGCCGCCCTTGTCTAGGGGGCTGCGTGCCAGCGTCAACCCGGCGAAGCTATACATACAGTCAGGCACACACATATATATACATATATATATATTATATATATATATACGTCCATCTATTCACATCAATCAGATACGAGAAGGCGTTGCGTAGGTGGTGGTCTTTTTCCTCTTCTTCCTCATCTTCCTCATCGTCGTCGTCGTCTGGCAGCGAAATCCCGATTCATTAACCGAATGAGGCGCGCAAGCAGCTCTTCGTAGTAGGAATAGTAGCAGTCTTGCTACTACTGCTACTTTTACTACTACTACTACGACTAGTACGGTAGGGTTGGATAGGTTAGATTTGCCACGAGCCTATGCTGTATGTAAAGCTCCTCGGTCGAGCTCGAGCTGCCCGCCGAAGGTAACGCAACGACAGGCAAGCTTGACGGGCCGTTGGCGGGCCGTCTGCCCCCCCCGACCAACAAACAGACCGACCCACAGACCGACAGACCACCAAGATCAACCGATCTTTGCGGATCTCGCCCCCCCCCCTTCCTCCCATCTTTTGGTTTCGTGCCTGCTGCTGCAGCAGCTGCGGCTGCTCTATCAGCAACGCTACTACGCGCTAAGCAGCAGGCCGGGGTGGAGGGGGGGGGGTTGTGGGGTGTGGAAATCGCTGCGCAACGCTTAGAGTTCAGGTCGTCGTCCTCGCCGTCGCGGCGGGCGAGAAGTGCACGTCACGTCGTTCAAAAAGCAACGAATAAATGAATGAACTACGACGACGAATGAACGAATGGAGCGCATGAGCCGCCAACGACGGTGATGAACGTGTTTGACTGAGAAGGAGGCCGACAGAGAGACAGACAGACAGTTAGATAGATAGATAGGCAGATAGGCAGATAGACAGATCCCTTTGCTTGAGCGGCTGCTGCTGCTGCTGCGGGCGCCGCCAAGTGCCCCGCCGCCCCCTCCCAGCCACGCGGGAGCCGCCGAGCAACAGCGCGCACCGTAGCCGCAAGGGTGCCTCAGTTAAAGTGCACGATTTATAGATAAAAATCAAAAGGCAATTAAGCTTCTGCCCCCCCCCCCCCCCCATATCCCTATCTCTCTCTCTTTGTATCTCTCTCCCCTACTCCTCCTTCTTCGCATCATCATGCTGCCGGCGTCAGCACTTACAATTTCGCTGATGTACACCTATATACCTACCCATTAGCCGAGGGCTACTACTACGTAGCTATGTAGGTCGCTGTTAGTGTTACTGTGTCGCTGCCCTTCCAGTGATGTTACTTCTGCTACTACTACTACTACTGCTACAACTACTGCTGTTGCTGCTCTGTTGCGAAGCCTAATGTTGAAGCTAAACCAAAGAACACCAGCGGCTGCTGCTGATGATCCTATTGGAGGGGCAACGAGAAGTGAGAAGGAAATAGGGGTGCCCGAGGAGCACGCGCGTCCTATCACCCACACATCTACCCACGCATCCACCCACCCACCGCAGTACGACGCAGAGCATCGTACCATTCCCTCACCACGTCACCTCGACGACCACGACGAACGCAACCACGATGATGATGGCTCTACCTAGACAACTGCCACCTTTGGCACCGTCATCATCGCCATCGGGATCATCATTATTAGCTGCAGCAGCAACAGCACCGGTTATCCTTGACAACGGGCCCTATCGAAATGATCAGCAAGAGGAAGTGGACAAGAAAGAGGCATACGTAGGGGGGGGCAGTGCGCTGGGGGTACCTTGTGCAGCCAAGCTCCGTAACAGACACCAACGAACGAAATCGCTCGTTGTGACGAAAACGCCAGTGACGGTGACGAGAGCAGCAGCAACAACAACAACACCACCACCAACAACAACACCAGCACCAACAACAACAACAACAACAACAGCAACAACAACAACAACAACAAAAACGACGACGCCGACGACGACGCTACGTCGTCTGTCTGCAAGCTTCACACATCCGCTCCATTATTTCCACCTTTACATCTCTCTCTCTCTCTCACTTTCTCTCGCACCCCCTTTGCCAATCTCCGAGAGACGCTGGCTAATGCAAATGTTAATGTAACCTCCATCTGACAAGGGGGTAGTCGGACTTGTAGTCGTAGGAGTAGGAGTAGAAGCTCGTAGTAACACGGGGGGGGGGGGCGCGTTCATTACTCTTTTCTCGATTGGAGGAGCTTGACTGAAGCCAGCACGCGCTACGACATCGACAAGGCGCTGCTTGATTATGATGACAACAGAGACGTCGCCGGCTTCGTTGGTTGTTGTCGACACCTTGTGTCGCGCAGCCCTGTTGCCATCGCTGGGCACCTTGTGGCAACCCCCCCCCCCCCCCCGCTCCCTCAGTATCTCCGAGTGATAACAACGGAAGTCCATGTTCATGTTTTATCGTGTATCTATGTCGTTGCACTACTCTGGCTGCACTGGCTGCACGACAGCAATTGTTGACTCATATTCGTCTAGTGCAGCCAAACTAAGCTACAAAGGTAGAAAGAATTGAATAACGCCGAAAAGCGTTGATTATATTTTAAAGCAACCATTTGTACAATTTGCATTTTTCAGTAAAAATTATATATTCATTCATATGTGTATATACTGCCCTCAATGAAATGCTTGCAAGATCGCTGCGGAGGGCGGGGATTCCGTGCGTCCTGGAACCACCTGGGCTTTCAAGAGACGACGGTAAGCGCCCCGACGGTATGACTTTGATACCCTTCTATAAGGGTCGTTCCCTGGTGTGGGATGCGACGGTGACCGACTCTCTGACCCCTTCCCTTGTCGGTCCCGGCGCGTCCCGCCCGGGGACTGCCGTTGCGCGAGCTGAGACCTCAAATATGAGAAAGTATGCGGACCTAAGTCGGGCGCACCACTTTTCGCCATTCGCGTTCGAGACGATGGGTGGCCCTGGGCCCCTCACGGTAACCTTGATCTCTCGGGTTGGCGACGCATTACGGCAGGCGACAATGGACAAGAGGGCGCACGCCTTCTTCCCTCAGCGACTGTCCCTGGAGATCCAAAGAGGTAACGCGACCTCAGTGCTCGGAACTATGAGAGACTGGATGGACCCGGATCTTCGTGCCAGGGGGCGGGCAGGACTTCCTCACGGGCATGAGCGATAGAGCGACTACGGCCCGCAGAAGGAGCAACTAGGTCGACGAGCAGCAACGCCGTGAAGCATTTTATATATTCTTCTAAATTATAATGAAATAAATAAAAATGAATAGTGGGATAATTTGGCTCCGCCTGTATATATATATATATATATATATATATATATATTGATGCTTGGATAAATCAGTGCTAAATCGAACACGGGCATTAGCTTTACGGAAAAACAAATGCAGTTATGGTCATCGCATATGATATTAATAAAACGCACTTAAATAAAAAAAAAATACATATATATATATATATATATATATATATATATGCATGTGTGTATCTCATCTATTGACATTAGAATCTGACCACGCCAGTTAAAATGCTTCTTTCATATTCGGACAGATGCAAAAGCACTTCAACCTTACGCAATCCGATATGAATCTTGTACTGTCGTTATTAATACGCAGAAATACGGACCATTCTGGTGGCAACGTCTTCGCCCGCCGGTCATAAGTCGGGTGCCTAAAGGCGCGAATCAAGAAATGTATACGACAAATATACGCTGCAAATCGTTGGACTTGTGGCTAAACTGTACTGATTACGTAAAGTCTTTATATATATATATATATATATATATATAAAGATCTTACGTAATCAATACAGTTTAGCTCATAAATCCGCAATCACTACAGTTTCTATATATATATATATATGACGTTACGGCAAATTGGTATATATATATATGCCAATAAGTTGAACCGTTTGCTCCGTACACATGTACCTAGTTATGCGAACGTAACGACAGCCGCAGCTTAGAAGCGGGCCAGCGCATATCCCATCAATGCATCAACTCATATAACACTTATAGGAAGCGTCCCCAGAAGAGCTAGGCTACGAGGTATGTATATCGAGGTTAATGTAATCGATTATGTCGTAATTAATCAATGCCTGCGTGAGTGTCCAAATCCCATAGAAACGCTATATGCTAATCTGCAAATTGCTTTGTTGACCGCGGAAAGACTGTTTGTCGTTGCCCTTTGTGTAATCAATTGACAAATACTGTTTTGTGCATGCGGTAAACGCAATCTCAAATTGTTTTTGGTAAAATGCGAATTTAGAACCTTTCATTCGGAACTGCTTTTTACCTCACTGGCTTAACGAGTTCGCGGTAAACGTTGCAGGCATACATTTGTACTATTTGTGTCTGTAGTAACTGTTGCTGTTGAAGTAGTATTGAAGAATGGTTCCAGCTCCTCGCCTCTTCCCCGACGCCATTTAGGTGAGAGGTTTTTAGTGGGTATTATGCCAACAACATCGGCATCGAGTCCCACACTACCCGCTTTGGGTGTGCGTAAAAGCATTTTTCCCTCTCACCAAAAAAAAAAAATTGCTGTTGCTGTGAGATAATCATGTAATGTCTGGTTGGCATTTGCGGGCTTTGTATTGTATGCCTGTCTGGGACTGACTGACACGAGCCAATTTCGAGGAAAGAGGCTGTTGCTGTTCTTATAGCTGCTGTTGTCCCTATGGTCATTGTTGCAGGGACCAAACATGAGAGCTACGATGCCACGTAACTAACGCTGTAAGTAAAAAGCGTAAGCCTACGCTGCCTAACAGAATTGGGTGATGCAGATTTCCGTTGAACCGCTGGCCGTGTGCAGATAGCTGGAAAAACTACCCAGTTTTACCAATCTGTCTGAAAGGCATGATTCAATATATATATATATATATATATTTGTTTGTACTAGTGTACCAACAAATACCAAACAAGTTGCTGGCATACATTTGTAATATTTGTATCTGTAGTAACTGTTGCTGTGAGATAATCATGTAATGTCTGGTTGGCATTTGCAGGTTTTGTATTGAATGCCTGTCTAGAGCTGATTGACATCAGCCAGTTTCGAGGACTGATTGACATGAGCCAGTTTTGAGGAATCCCTCGAATCTCAGAGAATTGGTTCTAGCTCGACCCGTTCGATTCAAAGATATGATTCGCTGTACAACCGCATCTGGTCGCAAGGACCAACTCGAGATGTGTGGATATATATTAGCAATAATAATTGTGCGCCGAGTGGGTTGTGCAGTTCCACGCCAAGCACCATGTGTTTCCACGTCGGGGTCCAAATGTCAGAATTAGTGGAACGTTACGTGTATGCACAAGAAGAATTTTTTGAAAAAAAACTAGCCGTCCTGTCCGGCTTAGCGTGTCCTTTGGCTGTCCTTTAGTCCGCTGGCATGTATAAGTGGCCGATGAATTATTTAGCCATCATTTGATCGTGTAGTAACTGTTCGAGTAGTGTTAATCTTAGCTAGACTAGTTGTATACTCCATATACTCAACTAAAAACATCAGGTTGTACAAAAGCAAACGAGCAGGTGCTCTTGTAAGTGTATGTTAACAAACGGCAGCGGAAACCTTTGTAATAGTGTAATAGGACCTTTGTAACAGAACAGGCGTCGCCAACTGGCGAGGTAACCGGGAAAGTGGGCGGAAAGTTAAATCTGGTAGGTGTTGGGGTTCCGGCCATAGGCGGAGAGGAGCCGTCAAGAGACCGACGTTGCAGCCCAAGGAAAAGCAACAATGAAACAGAACAGAGACGAAGAGACAGAGTTCTACACGAAGAGACACACGGAGGTCCGTACGGATACGGCTAGGGAGATGGGTTCAAACACACGCATACGCACAGACATGGCCACAGTTAGACTGAGATCAACTCTGGCCCCACTGCAGACAGAACACGAGGAGATCGGATAGACCGGATGGCCAGCCAAACAGCCACCCACCCGTTAGAAGATGGGCAGCGAACGAGTTATACCACCGCGCCTCTACCATCACCCTCGCCGCCCCTCACCAGAACCCCCAAGCAACGAGTAATTTGCTATTTATAGCTATTGTTATTCTTGCTGTTGCTGCTGCTACCGTCGTTGTCCCATTGGTAGTGCAGCACGTCTTGCCGGGTCTTATGTCCTATTGTTGTTGTTGTTATTGTTGTTGGCGTTGTTGTTGTTGTGGGCGGTGCTATTGTTGCTCCTATTATTATTGTCGTTGTTCCGCCTGTACGTGGGGGGGGGGGGGGGGCAACAACTACTTGCGCCCGCCCCCACCGCCCCCGCGCCTTCTCCATACTCCTTCTCTTTATAGATACAATGCATAGGTAGGTAGGCGCGTGCATAGATACATGCACGCGTTGTTGTTTAACTGTTGTTGTTGATGTTGTTATTGTTGTTGCTGCTGCTGCTGTTACTGCTTGATATTTATATCGACTATACTGCCAACCTGGCTGTAGTCAGTGCGTGAATAGAGGGACCACAAACCGATAGGAAAGACGAAAGTCATATCAAAAGGGTGGATAGCCGAAGTCGAGGTCGAATCCGGTCCATTGTCGTAACCGTAATAAGTGCAAGCATGAGCAGACACCTCATCACCAGTATTATCATTCTCCTTCTCATCATGATCATCATCACCATCAGCAGCAGCACCTTTGCCACAGCCATGAGCTCTTAGAGAGCTTCGTTCAGATCGTCTATCGCCTCTTTACAATCAGTTCAGGCTCATAGTCGACCTGAGGAACGAGTGAGCCAAAGGGCACACCGACTTATCACCCGGCAGACGAAAGCATAGTTTTTGTGGTTGTTGTTGGTGTTTTTATCATCGTTGCCATAGTGGGGTTGATTTACTTAGTGGCGCGTTCTGTAGCTAGCGTCCATTTGACAGGTGGCTGGCGAATCTATTGGCGTGGTGCAGTTGCACAAGAATTAATTCTAGACTATCCTCCGTCCCCTACGGACTTGGAACTTAACCTGAGGTATATCTTCAATGCACCGAGGGCCGGACATGTTAAGATATCTAGGGTTTCCCCAACAGTCCTTGTGGCAGTATGGCCGCTGACTCTCAGCGGTATGGTTTATCATCTATTCTCAATGAGCATCGCTCAAAGAGACTTCGATCAACAACAGGGATCGAACCGGCGACACCCCGGTAGATGACAACCATGACTAGCGCACTAGTTCCCTAGACCACGCCGCCACTTAGGGGACTAGTGCGCTAGTCATGGTTGCGATCACAACAGCGCACAAGATTTATCTATGCGTTAGAATATTTCCGATTTTTGGAGGCGAAACGTTCTCTTTGGCCCATGAAGCTCTCAAGAGAGCATTGCGACCGACAATAGGAAACGTCAAAAAAACGTCACGGTGCCAGGGCCCTGTCCTTCTTTACAAGTTATACGTAGACAATGTAGTTACAGTCGGAAAACAGTAACATCTGCCATCCACAAAATCGTCCGAATGCAGTTGCTTTGAACAACTACAATAGAAGGTTTAGTATAGAAATATACAGTCTGTCTGCAAAAGAAAATTGGATATTATAGAGCTATTTTATTGTTAGGGCCAACAAGATGTTTATTTTAGTTGTAAATAATGCGTGATTGTTCTGATTCATAAACCACAAAGGGCTGTCTAAATCCAATGCACTTGTTTAAATAGATTGTTGCAATGTCGCCATCCATTGAGTGCCTTTTTTAAGATGACTAACTGAAAAATGCGGTTGCACACATAGACACCGTGGCAGGGAAGTTCCCTGCAAGCATGGACCTATAGTGTGGGACTCCAACAAACTAAAAGGTTTGCATGCAATGAGTGCTTAGGTTTAGAATAATTTAATAGTAGTAGTAGTAGTAGTTTTATTAATTAATGATTGGTTTACGAATATACATTAGAATAATTTACATACATATTAACTCAGATTGTGTAGATAGTCTATAATGACTACTGTATATACAATTTTTTTTAGAACTTGTCTTCTAATACGGGTGAGCTTTCTGACTGGCATATATATATGTAAATGCATATATTTAGCGTTATCACTTGTATGCGTTTTAAGTCAATGCCCATCAGTGAATATATATATATATATATATATATATATATATATATATATAAAACCCGCAGAGCGGCTTTGACTACAACGAAAAGTCAACCTAATAAAAAAAAGCGCGATCCTTTTTAATGCGATCTTGTATCGATATAATTTGTACGCCAAGATGTAGGCTCTCTATCTTTGCCTCGTCCATTGCGTCGAGGCGCTTTACCCCTATCTACTGCTCACTGTGTCCTGACAACATTATTCGCACTCGTTTTGTCTTCTTGTAGTATGTGTTCTTGTCACCATTGCCCCACGGTTCTCGGGAAGTAGCAGACACGAATGTAGCCCTGTCATTTGCTATTTCACTTTGTTCCTCTCTCCCGGGATATAAGTGCACGCGTGTTGTGATGGACACTAAGTGATTTTACGAGCTACTAGTTTTACTACAACCACTCGTATTGCTTCGACGACTGTTTCGAGTCGACCAGGTACGGCCGGGGACTTACCTTCAAACCGAGACGACGGGCACATGGGGTGTCCTGAAGGCAGTGAAATGACGTTGAGAATACAGTCTTGGGCCACGCAACTCTTTCAAGCTCAACATAGGCTGTTCGACACTCTTTCTGCTTTCTTCCTCTCCCCATTTCTCTCGATGTGCCCCTGTGTCTCTGTCTTTATTATTTTCTCTCTTGTTGCTTCATTCTCTTAGTATTTGCTTTTTCTTCTTCTTATATTCTGTATTTTGTGCATAAACACTTCTTATCCTCTCTGCTTCTCTCTATCTCGCTCTGTTTCTCCCTTCCTTCTGCTGTTTTCCTTTTAGTTTTTAGTTGTTTGTTCAGTCGCACACAGCCACCGCATATGAGCTTGTTCGCACGTTTAGTCGGTAAGAGACCACGATGGTGGGGTAGAGGGGGTGATGGGAATGATGATGACAATGATAATGGTGGTGGTGGTGGTGATGATCAAGGCCTGGTGACACGGACGATGACGGCGGAAGCCAAATAAAACCTCCTCTGAAGCAACGGCAGCCTCGTGCATGTTTCACGAACTGAACTCCCCACCATGCCCTTTTCCTGTTGCGCTGATGTTCTTTTGTGGTGTGCGCCGTCGATGGTAACCCCCGCCGGCATCGTCATTATACCCACTGCTCCTTACAACCCTCGCCACCCCGCCGTCGTCGTCGGCGTCGTCGTCCTGGTCCACGTCTCCTGGCAGCGAATTTTCCAAGGTGGTCATTTCGACTCGCGTGGACCTCATCTGCTGCAGAACAGCCCCCCATGCTGAGGTCTCTGCTGTCCCACGTTGCTGTTGATTATGCTGCTACTGTCGTACCATAAGATATGTCCGGGAATAGCATTGGTGGTACCGGACGGCCGCCTTTTATTAACATCCGCGTGACGCCTACGATCAACAATGAAGTCCTTGTAGGCGCAGCAGTACACGTAATAGCAGCAGTGGCTAGGCGCTGTAGCTGGAAATGTAGGCGCTTGCAAAGTAGGAGCAGTAAGTACTGTCAAAATAGAAGCAGTACGCGCTCTAGCTGGAGAAGTAGGTGCTCTCGAAGTAGGAGCAGTAGGCGCTGTCGAAGTACAAGCAGTCGGCAATGTGGCTGAAGAATTAGGCGCTGTAGCTGAACAAGTAGGCGCTGTAGCTGAACAAGTAGGCGTTTTCAAAGTAGAAGCAGTAAGTACTGTAGTTGAAGAAGTAAGCGCTGTCGAAGTAGAAGAAGAATCGTTGCATTTGAGGGTGCTGTAGTTGAAGAAGTAAGCGCTGTAGCAGAAGCAGTAGGCGCTGTAGTAAGAGCAGAAGCCGCTGTAGTAAGAGAAGAAGCCGCTGTAGTAGGAGCAGTAGGCGCTGTAGTAGAAGCAGTAGGCGCTGTAGTAGAAGCAGTAGGCGCTGTAGTAGAAGCAGTAGGCGCTGTAGTAGGAGCAGTAGGCGCTGTAATCGCAGCAGTAGGCGCTGTCGGTCAAGCCCGCCTTGCGACCGCACCAGACACATAGGTGCACGGGTTCGATCCCAGCCTTTGCTGGATATTTGTATTTATGGGTTCCGTTTTACGAAGCAATGCAAACGCAATTCCGTGGACGTCAAATGTTGGCTGACAGTCAGTCGCCCGACAAAGAGTAGACGCTGTCCAAGTAGGAGCAGTAGGCGGCATACAGTGGCAGCAGTAATGGTAGTTGTAGTCGCTGTTGAGTCGTCGTTTTAGTAGTTGCGGTGGTAGTAGCAGCAGTAGTAGTAGAAGAAGTCCGTCGCTTGCCCTTTATTGCTTAGAGCGACGCCAGTGCTGCTGTTGTTGATTCCGCTGACACGATTTGCTGCACGGTTGTTGTAACTGGGGGCTTTGTTGCCAAATCTGCTGCTGCTGCTGCTGAAGTCTCGACCAAGGCTTCTTATCATGTTTGTAGATTATTATTATTGTTATTAGTATAAACAGAGCACACAGTACACAGACACACACACACACACACATATAGGCAGACATACACATCATACAAACATAGGCAAACATATAGATAGACAGACGGACACATACAGGCAGACTCACACCATGCGCACACCACCCGCTGCCTATAGCTTTGAAGCGGTCGGTATCCCGGCTATAACCCCATGATGGCAACGTAACGCACACAAGAACTACCTACCACACACACAAATGTACTCACTCACAATATTATGGACCAAGTGCAACAACAACACTAACAAATGCATTACTGGGCATGATAACGACGACGACGACGACAAAGCAGACAAACCTTTCGCTGGCAGATAATATCGGTCGCGGCGGTACTGCTACTGTTGTTGTTGTTGCTGTTGTTGTTATTGTCGTTGTTGTTATTGTCGTTGTTGTTATTGTCGTTGTTGTTGTTGTTGCTGTTGTTGTTGTTGTTGCTGTTGTTGTTATTGTTGTTGCAGTTGTTGTTGCTGCTAGTTGCAACGGCTGTCGTTATTGTTACTATTGTTGTTGTTGTAGGTGTTGTTTTGGCTGCGCGGTCGTTCATAGTCGTTGCTGGTGGCCATTCAAAGGAGGCGACGAGACACAAGCGCCGATGGAAAGGCTTGCTTCGACTTTATAGAAAGCAATTTCCGTATATTTACTACGTAGGTCGGTGCTCCTGATGCTGCTGCTGCTGCCGCTGCCATGTTGCACTTTCAGCAGTGTAACCGCGGCTGCCCAGGGAAACTGGTTGCCATTATACTATGGGCAAGCAGCAGTAGTCGTCGTTGTTGTTGTTGTTTTTGTTGTTGTTGTTGTTGTTGTGGTTGTTGTCGTCGTCGTCGTCCAGGCCCACCATGGTCGATGTGGTATGTAAAAGTAAGCCTTACCGGAAGAAGGGCTGCTGGCTGCCGCAAAGAACGCCAACGGGGAAGAAGATGTGTTTCTTCGTAGGGTTCTGCCGCGTCGGAGGGGTATTTGTATGGCTGGTCGGTACGCTTTCGGTGCCTGTACGTCCTTCGTTCGTCTGCCTTTGATTCTATCTTTCGTAGAACCGCCCAAACAACAGTCAGTGATTGCTGGCTGGCGTATCGTTTTATCGCTGCTCCCCCGGGTGTAGGCGAGAGAGTTATTTGCCGTTCTATACCTGCAAGAGACAGCAAAAGAGAGAGAAATAAGAAAAACAGATAAAGTTGCGCCTGTAGTAGTAGTCGTAGTAGTAAATGAAGTGGCAGATTGAACAGAGCAACACGCGGTCACCTTAACTAACGCTAGATATAAACAGACCTCACCGGGTCTGACCGGGGCACCGAGTCTATAAATGATACAGCAGCCCTATAGCAGAGCTGCTGTATTGCAGCAACAGCTTGTCCCTGCTGCGCATTGTCCGATCGACAAATACACGGATGCCTACAAATGCGTACGTAAGCTTGTTCGCATATACATATTTACACTTTAATCCTTCTTCGTATGCCAGCAAATCGCGTTTCGGTCAATTTCCTTTAAGCTATCCAATGTTGGAACTTGCCGAACACATTGTTTTTGGCTCCTTGTATGTTGAGATGGCACCTAACAGGCATTTTTTTTTATAAGTGCGTGTAATTGATAACATGTACGTTGATAGTAACTTAATTTTTGTCCGTAAGGCTAATGTACTCGTGTACGGTTTGCACTGATACATCGAAGCATACAAAAATGTGTTCGAATATTCTGGAAAAGCCCCCTTGACAAAATTGTTGAAGATCATGATTCAGTTGTAAGCTCCTATTCCTGCCTGCCCTGTCATTAATGTTATCGATAATGGAAATAGTGGATGCTGTAGGAAAAGAGGCGTCCAGCTATCTATGCGTGACTGCATGAAATAGGCTCCTGAAATCAATATAGCTCCGATACTTAGCACAATGGCCACAGTCATACTTATGCCCGTGCCTTCCGTTTCTAGGCATACTTAGGTAGGTAAACCTGGCACACCTTCTATGCATTTCACACGTGTGGATATCATGCTCGAGCAGAGTTCCGTTGTTCCCGACGATATGCTTATCGCTTTATTGTCAATCGAGTTTTGCTTCCGCTAGACGCAGGTAATTGTCAAAGAAACACATTGAAAACAGCCATTTAATGAGAGATAATTATTTAGAGCAGACTGCATTTTTACCATTTTTAGAAAACCCCACTACATCTGTGTAGGAAAGTCTAACCATTACATACTAGCACATCAGTGCCGATGTCCCGTAATTCATCCTGATACCGCAAAACATGAAATCATTAGCATGTGATTTGGGCATTTTCAATCATATTTATATCACTTGAAATAGAGTATGTACAAGATGTTCATATTATTATTAAACAATAAGTAGATTGTTAAATTGATTTTGAAAACACATAAAGGTAACACCATGTAATGGTACGTAGTACGTTACAACATTGAGCCATAAATATTTAGCATTAGCAGGCTAAAGAAAAGACATTTAAATCTGTCCCACAGTTGCTCTCGAAGCAGTTTACGGTGGGGTTCTGAACAGCTGGATTATTATTTTCCCTCTGCGTGCCAACTTCATCATTCGTTCATTTTCTTTTGTTCTTTTACCCTTCCACCTCCTTGAGGATTGTGTTTATATACATATGGAGTGACCGCTGTCAACGGACGTAATCAATATATAGCACCGCACATTACCGAGACGAACAGGAGGGCAAAAGGGCGGGAAATAAAATCTAATACTCACCAGCACTATTAGGAGACACGAGCCACATAGACCAAATAAAAATGGGAACACCTTTTAAGGCAGTAACCCCCTGCCATTTCGATCTCTCCTCGAATGCTCCAGAGCTTTGTACCTCATGAACGAGGGGCGAAGTGCTAAAATCAAGATAAGCCCAGACAGGAGCGGCAGGAACACATGGGACCGAGAGGAATGAAATGCCCTCCTAAGTCCAAGGAGAACGAAGGTTGCCCAGGTCAGCACAGAGGTAAATATGTTGTTTGTATTGACCCAGCCAGGCAGAGTCACTACGCCGAGGAGGTAGCTAAAAGGTGTCGCAGAGCGGAGCGCTGGCACGAGAACGAAATATAACACGAATCAGGTCAGACGCGGTGCTTTACGGCCTAGAGGGACAAGATGGTCGTCTCTTCGCGGGAGGGAACTTTCGCATTTGTGTAGTGAATCAGATTTATTGTCATTGAGATGACCATTGCTAAGTGCGTAAGCGCTCACCAAACCTGCCACATGGGCGAAGGTTACGAAGGTTTGCCTCACTAATAAACAAGAATAAAAATTACCCTGAGTTTCTGATCCGCGGTCTTGGACGCATGGCGGCCACGCGGCGACTCTGATGGTCACTGTTGCCTTAATATGCACACGCCCTTCAATGGCACAATGTGGTGTCCCTCGATAAATGAACGAAATTCTCACAAGATGCAAATATTTTTTATTAGCTCTTTGGTTACTGCTTATTGCAGCTGTGCGTTTAGTATCGTTTTGTATAGTGCCGTTGCTTGCGTTTGCGGTTTGTTTTATATCTTTGCTGACCCGGTTGATTCATAGAACTTCTCTGACCTACGCTTTGTACGCATGGAATTTCTATAGCTTACATTTTTAGTGCGAATATAGCGCGGGCAAGCGGCTATTCTATAAAAATAGTCTTTAATGCTCCTGTTGACACAACTAATACAAACAACTAGTACAAAAGGAACATTGATTTATGTAACAACTTGTATTTCTAAGTACGGAGCAATACGAGGCAACCTACGTCACTGAATAGAACGCCAGAGCAATGCGTCCGATCGCTTTCCATCTACTAGGTAACGTACACGTGACTTCCTCTTAGTGGGCTTGACGGTAGCTAGGAACGGTGATGATGGTCCTGACTAATATGTGGCTCCCTTACTATAAATAATAAAATATTAGGATATACATAGAATGTGGCTGTTGAGCAATGTACAATACACAATGCTAATTTTATATTTGCATTTCCTATGAATATTTCAGATTAAGTAGTGTCAACTGAATGTACTAAATTATTTTAAGTTATTATTTTTCCAGTATTCCTGGCGCCTCGCTTTGATATTATTTTTAGCGGACCCAACTGATGGAATTCCGTGCAGTATGTCATTGTCCGTGGGTACTCAAGCTGCTCCCACGTGAACTTGGCCAGTACGTTTTATATGACTCGGGAAACGTGTGGACGCGCGCCTTTGTAGGCAGAGTCACTCCTTCAATGAGCAGATTAGGCCTTTTGCTCCTAATGAAATTGAGTAGGCCATAAAGTGTCTCACGGTACACGTCACTGTTAATGGTTTTCCTCTGGAATTCCTAGAGAAATTCGATGAGTATCAGACCTCTGACATCGAAAAGACAGTGAGCATCCCTTTGCCTACTGAGGGCACTGCTTTGAAATTTTTAGAAAAGGTGACGACGCACGCTTCCAGTGTGTATGGTCCCTCTTTTTATTCGGCTTAAAGTAATGGCGCCAACTCTCTTCACCGGCGACGATTCGCTTCAAAAAAGCGGGGTCTTCGTTAAACCAAAAGAGATGTTGCAATGCTGGCCCCATACGCAGCTGCTTTTGCGTTTCGCCGAGCTTTTTCGGAACCCGCTGCGGTGCGCACCCTTCGGTCGTACGCAATTGTCGACATCGTTTCAACGCTGGAACCCGCCATCACTGCCAACATTCGTATTGTGTCGCGCGTCAATTACTTGTCGCTAGATCGTTAGATCGTTCACCTTGTTAATGAGTTCGGCCGTGATTACAGTATTTTTCTGGCCTGCTTTCGAGTCATCACTTTAACACTCCCGGCCTTCATACAAAAGAGCATTTCACTTCATATACGCAAACTGGCACCATTCGGCGATTAGCACTGATCGGATGAACACTTTTCGCAGCCAGAAACTTGATAGACATCTTGCTGCATGATGTCCTCACACGCACTGTTGCGTCAATCCGAGCTATTGTCTGTCTCCTCCGTCATCCTTAAGGGCGCATGCGCACAACTACGTCCGGTGTAGTTGGGCATATCCGTAAATGTCCGGCGTTAACCAAAAGCAGCATACTCAATTTTTTTAAATTTTATTCGATTCGGTTGCTACGAAGATTCGTACCTTTTGATTTGAACACCCATATATATATTTGCAGGCAGTTAGCTAACCAAGTCAATCGAAACGGAATTCAAATGCGATGTAGCGCTAATTCCTGCGTTCGTACATAAAGACCAACTGGGAAGACAAATCCTACAAGCATAGCAGCAATAGCATCAACAACAATAGCAGTAGCAGTAACACTGGCTGCCACTATCGTCATCATTTCTAGCCAAGCATTTTAGATGCAACAAACGTTACAAGCAACGGAAGTCTCTGCAGGGTGTAATCTGACGAGCTTCACATGATAATATTAGTGTTGCTCATAGCCCCAGAAGAGCAATGTTAGCGCCATTGGCATGTGGCCGAGAGAAAGGATTCGGTAGCCATCAATATTCTTTCTTTGCAGACTTTGTCGGCACCGTCACCATCACCATAATCATCATCCCTTCACCCAACCTCGATGTCAGCCCATAGGGGCAGCTAAGTCCTTCGCGCTGGCCAGGCGTCCAGCCCCGGGAGGTTGCCGTTAATCCATATCTTGGACCGCTACAGCCGTCCCTCACGTTACCATCGAACGGAGCTTAAGGGCTTCACCCCTTTGCGTCGGCCGGCAGCAAATGAATGAATATAAATACGATACAACGCCGACAAGATATATATATATATATATATATATATATGGCAGGAAGAGACGGGGCAGGCTGATATGGGACAAGAAACCAATCCAAATAGAGGGTAAGGCTGACCATGGCCATAAATATAGATCTGCCAAACCGATTTCCTTCAAATATATATATATATATATATATATATATATATGTATCATGCTACGGACGACACCCACATATGTAACACCTTATATATATTCCCCTAATATTCATGATAAATATTTCAGGGATCATCAAACTCTGTAAACAAAAGTAAAGGTTCTGTAATGTCTCATTATCGAGGTTTCATGTCCAATACCTTGTAATATTTTTATTATGCTTGCAAAGTTTATGCATTCAAGAGAATGCGCGCTCATTCATTAGGAATCATTTCCCTATTAAATTCATGGTGATTCGATTCCTAATACAAAAGCCGTTCTTCTTTGCCCCCGATGTTGGTTTCTCATAGAGTCCCATGTAAGCAAAGGGGGACGACTTAGAAGCTGATGCACGCATGGTGACAAACTACATTAAAGCCTTTCATGAACTTTCCTTTTGAAATGCTCAGTGAAGACGCCGACGTTTCTGAGCAGAACTTTATCAGAGCTGTTGACTATGTTCCAGACGGTATTCGCTCGGGGTTCCACCAAGATGGGGCACCAGCATATCACGACGCTGTGATACGGGCTCACCTAGGCGCTATTTTGGGTGATCGATGAATCTCGGATGCTAAATCAAGTGACAACGTTTACTACATAAAGATGGTTGTCTAGTTCTGACCTCGTTCACAGCATCAAACGCCGCTATCTACAGACCACACATCAGCCCCTAATGGACCCTCTCTGTTAACATGGGACTTTTTGAGAATTTGCTTTCATTGCGTTTATGTCCTATAAATAGAAGGTTCTAGCTTATTAATATATGTATGATATGAAAAACACCGATAAGGTTGTAATTAGCTTGATCAAATCATCAGACGTAGGTTTAAATTATCAGATTTTCCTATTCGTGTCAAAATATCTTTATTATTTCCGTGAAGCAAATACCTAAAACAGCTACCTCTTCTGCTTGCATGAATCAAGCGCTAGGTTAAACGTAAGCTCTAAATTGACCTATTAAGCGTAAATAAAAAAACATTTTGGCGGAAAAGTTATCGAGCCTCCTAAACGAGAC
Organism: Dermanyssus gallinae; assembly: GCA_003439945.1. NCBI lineage: Eukaryota > Metazoa > Arthropoda > Arachnida > Mesostigmata > Dermanyssidae > Dermanyssus > Dermanyssus gallinae. The sequence goes on from QVRM01004826.1 coordinate 27,662, forward strand.
TGCATGGCAAATACCTAAAGCATTCATTTCAATTTAATGGAACCAGCAAAATATTTCTCCCTTGTCGAAAAGATGGAATGTTCTTTTTTTAGGTATTTCGTTTCTTTAAAAACAAAAGAATGTGTGAAATCGCGAGGAGCTATTTTTATGAAAAAAATGGATCTTGCCGTAAATGCTCCTGTAGGTGGATATGCAAATCCCGGCTAGGGTATTCCTATGTAAAAAACTTAATGCTATCTACTATCAAAGAATTACAAGGTTGTAGTCATCACAAAATTTACCGTCGGACCATGTGGTCCAAATGACCACATCGTATTTTGTACAAATATGAATTTGTTTGTTAGGTGTAATTATCTGACAAAGAAGGCTAGCCTTAAAACCTTAAAGTCGTGCTCCGATATTGTTTAGTCTCAAGGTTTTAAGATCCATTCTTTGCAGCCGTCGTAAACAGAACAGTAAGAACTCGGTTATTACAGACATGCATGGTCTAATGGAAGTATCATGGCTGTTATGGCCAATCGCCAATCGCAGCTCCGTATAAGAAGCAAAATGCTGTGTAATTAGACAGAGTATACAAACACATATATAATACATAGGTATGTTTTGATTTAATGTTGCGATACTGAGTGACTTTAGACAAATATTGACCCCATATGGTGCACATAATCCAGAGCTTCGCCGAACTACAAACGTGTTTTGCAACAGAGGACGTAACAGCAGCAGCGACGGTGCTGCTAATAATTGGCAAATTACCTTTAGCAAGACTTCATTTTTGAGAGAGTTTTGCAGGAGCTTCTCGTCACTATGAATATGAAAATGATCAGGCATCCTATATATATATATATATATATATGGCTGCTTTGCCTCGCCATAAAGCAATGCTGACTTTTGACTGCTCTTCGGGCACTTTGGCTATGTCTGGTCGCTTCCACCCTCTTTCGCTACTGATGCTGCCCCCGTATTAGCGTTCATATGCGTCGCTCAGTCGGCCATGTGGAAGGAAGCAACAATAACGGCAACAAAAACAACAACAGCGAGAGTAACAACAGCAATATTAAACTTCATGGCCATAAGCTGTCGTCGTATTCGAGAAGTCCTAAAGTGCACCCTGTCATTCCAAGGCAATACAGACGGCCCTCAAGTTGAATGTCGTCGTCTTTTCCCCTTCTCTGTATTTCATCTCTCTCTCTCTGTATCTCTCTCTCTCCCTCTCTCATTAGCTTCCTATATTTCCTCACTTTCTGTGCGCTGCACATCTTTCCTTCTGTTGTTGGCCGCTGGCGAACGTCTGTCTCTAAGAGCGCCGAAAAACAAACGCGAAATGGAAACTGGCTAAAGGCAAGCCCGCTCACGTACTCCTGTAGTAATGGCAGCGGCGGCGGCGGGGGCATAGTGCGCAACCAGCTTCAGCACCACGGCATGGTCGGGAATATAAACACGTCAGTGACGAATGACTACACCGTCAAAAACACATCGTCACACATACGTATATGTATACATATGTATATATATATATATATACATACATATGTATACATATGTATATATATATATATATATATATATATATATATATATATATACATACATACACACATGTCCACCGAGATCACCCTTCGGGCACACCGCCCAGAGGGGGAAGGCAGGACGCTGCGTACGCAAAGCAAAGGGCAACATTACGGCGAACTCTTTGTTTGTGCGCACTTAAGAAACTCACTTACTTACTCGCGAGAGACGGCGCAGCGCGGCCACACTCGTGGTGGTGGTAGTGCTGGTGGTGGTAGTAGCGGTGGTGAAGTGTGCTGATGGTGATGGCAATATGAACCAACGCAAGAAAACCAGCAAGCTGGGGGCGAACAAACGAAGGAAAAGGACGGCATCGACGGACAAATGCATAGATGATCGCTATACCGCCGCTTCGGCAGCGCTGCGATCACCCTTCTTGCACGGAGAAACATTGGCTTGGAAGCCCGATACACAAATATGTTGGGGTGTTGCAGTGGGGGGGGGGGGGGCATGGGCCAAGGGGAGGCAGCAGGGGAGGAGCATTGTGAGAAGGAAAAGAGGCGGGGGAGGAAGGGGAATAGGGAAAGGAGAGAAAATGAGAGAAAATAAGGGATGCACACGCGCTAAGACGTACATGCACACACTTAAACATCTAAAGAAAACTATGCATATATACGTGTATGTGTATAAATCCGGACGGACGACGTTCGTGGCCGGTCGGTGGTCGATTTTGTCGTCCCTTAAAGCATGACGACGACCGACTGCAGTACCCTGCCCCCATGCGGCAGATCCGCGGCGATGATTTTGCCACCAACCACATCGAGCTGCTTCTTTTCGTCGTAGAAGATGATAACGACGATACAGCCGGCCAGCAGCAACCAGATTGTTCTGGTCCAGCCTGGCCCGTGCCCGGCAGATTGCCAGCAGATCCATTGCCGTGTGTCTGTGTTTCACAGGCCCACTCAAACCGAGACAGGACTCAGACAGGACAGGAGGGCTGAACGGACGGAGAGAAAGCTCACGAGGAGGAGCAGGACAAAGCTCGGGAAAAGGGTTCAACTACTTTCGACCGGATGCTACTTCCTTTGCTTTGAGCTTGCTCTGCTCCTTTATCCATACCTCCTTTTTGCCTCTTACCCACTTTTCTCTATCTCACTAACCTTCTTTCTCTAGCTCTCTCTCTCGTTGTATGTCGACCACTTTCTCATATGGTTCCCAACCTGAGACAGAGGAGAACGACAACAACGGCAACTCTTCTGTCCTTCTGCGCTCTTCCTCAATGCACCGTTATACTGCTGCCGCGGGTGTTGCTGTTGTTTCCGCCGAGACCGCGGCCACTGGTACCGACGCTATTAAAGGGTTGTTTTGAGTTGCGTACTACTACTACTACTACTGCTACTCCTGATGCTATATACGACGATCATCAGTCCGATACCGCTGCTGCTGCTGTTCCCGGTACCGACAAGGGTTGTGCCTTGAAGTAATAATAAATTGCCGAAGTGTCTGATTGCATCCCTGCATGCAAGTCGGAGAGGGGAAGACGACGCCCTCGATGCAATGGCGAGTGACAGGACTGGCAACGCAAAGCGACTGCGATCACAGCGAAATAAACTGCACCCGTACATGCATACGTACATAGGACCGGGCGTGTGTGCGTAAATATATATATATATATATAACGGCGGAAAGACAACGAACACGAGGCCAGCGGTGGTGTGGGAGCCGCTGCAACCATAACAACAGCAACAACGTTCACCATATCAACAACGACAACAGTTACAACATTACCAACAACAACACCAACAACAATAACAACAACTGGGAAGACACCAGGGCCGACTGTTGTTTGAAGGTGAGAAGCGGCCTGATGAAGGAGACGGCCCGGGCAGGACTCACTTCAGGGTCCACCGTGCGAGACGTCCAGAAAGACAGCGTGCCCCCAAAGTTAGGGTTGTGCCAGGAGCGCAAGCGGATCGCAACGAAAACAAACAGGCGAAGACGAACCACCATTAAAGAGCTGAAGTCCGAATACCAGCCGCAGCAAAAGCAGCTGCAAGATTATCCTCGCAGAACACTCGATGCCGCTATGCCAGAGATGAAGGCTGTGGGCTGTACAGCTCAGCAGCGACGTCTTCGTCGTCGCGGCTGTCGGTGTCCTGCAGCCTCGTGTACGTGCGTGCATCCACGGGACGCTGCAGGACGGTTCTCGGTGCTGCATAGAGCCGGCATAGGACCGGCGTCCTAGCCGGGTTGCGCTGATGTCGGATGACTGGTGTCCTGTTGCTTACCCCCCATTCCCCCAATCAAGCCACGGCTTAATTGCCGAACGATGCAGATGAGCACGAGAAGAATGAGAGAAGAGCATCTCGGTGCATCTCGGTGCCAAGCCAATTGGACACCCAGCCGGAAACTTGGCCGGCCCCCATTACGCTAGCCAGACGAATGGCGCGGGCAGACCGAACGCCGAAAAAGAAGGTTTCCCATCGAAAGGAAAGCAAAGATCTTCCGACCCGCCGGGGACAGCTTCGGGCAGAACCAACGACGTCGCTATGCTTTGTCGGTGCTCCACGCCTCTGCTGCGTCTCGGCGGCTGTGTTTTTGCAACAGTCTCATAATTTCGTCGGCTGTAACTTGAGACAATATTTGTCAACAGCTATCGAAATGATGGCCAGCCGCTTTGCATGTGTCGTAATACCAGCGATGCTTTATATGTTATGCATATATATATATATATATATATATATATATATATACACACACAAGGGGAATGAAGCAAAATCGGGAATGAATGATAACGCTTTATTCATATGTTGTGTTCGAAGAAATCAACATTTCGAATGAAATGTTTGCCGGTAAGGACATTCCTAACTGACGCGTCTTCTCAATGTAACCATCGTTTGCGTTAATCGCTACTTCAACTCGACGCCTTAACCGCTTACAGATATGCCTAATAGGATTTTCAAATGCCCGCTGAATGAAGGTGGGGAGCGAGTCTGTATTACTACGTTGATTTTTTGAGACCCTTGTTCAATAACGCCCTACAGAACGTAAGCAAAGAGACTTAGTTCTGAATGTCTAAGCGGCCAAGAATGCTTATTCTGGAACGTGTGCACATGCTTCGTCAGTCACTCCCAGCTAGACGGCTGATACGGACGGGTGCGCCGTTCTGCCGAAATACGAGTTGCAATTTCTTTGACACAGAATGTATCCACGCTTCTACTGCAGTTCGCAAAACATGCAAATAAACGTGCTGTTTCCGCGCTTGGCTTTTTGGTACTACTACTCAAAATGTGAAATGTATGGTGCTGTCACGCCTTCCGGCACCAAATTCGAGACGTGCACATAAGCTGGACGTTTGCTCTTGAATTCAGAAGCATTCGCCATCGGGGATATATATGCGCTTTTATTAATATGCTTTATTGGCTTCAAAGAGAACCATTCTGCCCTCTATGGTACAAAACGCATCCCGGAATTCTCATAAATAGTTGAACAAATGGCTCGCGGTGACACATCAGCGCGCATCAATGCACGTCGATCGTCAGAATGCATGCTCACTGCCTCAGCTGGTTTTGGAGTCCCCACACAGTGCACTCTATCGTAAACTTTCCGCTCTGCTATGTATGATCTGCTTGGTCTGCAGTTGCCTTATTGGCCGCTATTTAAAATGCTTTTGGATCAGTCCGAGAGAGCTGCAAGTGAGTATTAAAATGACTACCTCTGTACAACGCTCTTCAGCATGAGTGTCAATAATTTAGTTATTTTTAATATATATATATATATATATATATATATATATATATATATATATATATATATATAGGCAGGTGAGATTTGAGTCAGAACGTAAATAGTAATATATTTTTAGCATCTTACGTTGTCCCTGAGAGCAAGGACTTCGTACGGCGCTTCAAGGAGGATTTTTGTTAAGGGTGTGTATTTACGTCGTTGGAACGGCGTCGCCTCATATGAGAAAATGGTCATGCAGAATATTGTGGCTAAGGATGGTCCGCTTTAAATGGACCTCTAGGTTATTTTAATTGCAGAATTAATGACGGAGCTAATGACTAAAGGAAAGTGCTCCTGCGCTTGTGGATGATGTGAATTTCACGTATGCTTACGCACGCAATGACGTTTGTCATAGCAATAGGAATATCGTAGACTTGTTGTTTTATAATCGTGACAGTACTGAGCTTCAGCTTTGGACTTTGCTGGAAGAAAGCCAAGTGGAGAAGGTTTATGCAGCGGAGATCGCGACCGCAGGTCAATTAGACCTGGTAACTCTGGCACAAAATACTGCCCGGCTTGCTGAGGTCAGAAAAGGCCAGAGCAGACTTACGACTCTAAGCCAGGCGAAGACAGGACTTTGTCTCTGGTAGGAAGTCCTACGTAAGGCTTTGCCATGACTATAACGTAGAACATGTTAGACGAGACCCGTCCGCCCGAACGGGCAAAAGGAAACGACATGTCTTATTTAATTTTAACATGTCTATTTAATTTTGCTATAAACCGATCTCGTAAGGAGGTAAGGTACTCACTGAGCGACGAGCAGGTAGAGCGTCACCTGACGAATCTTCCGTGCAACCCCAACATAGAGAACTCGGCTTTAGAAGTTAAGCATCCGCTCACACTGCGACACTGCAAAATGCATCTACCTTCTGGGAATAAGGAAGTTTGCCGAGTTGTCCGATCTTGTCCCAAGAGGGAAACGTAGCAGGCCAGACCAACTCCTCAACGAACATTGGGTTCAGTCAGAGCCGCGCTTAATGAGGATCCCCTGTGATAGCTTCAATAAAATTATGATGGTAGAGCGGATGCCTAGAGTTTCGCACATTGCTTAGACTCTCCCTCTTATTCATGGGCAAACACAGCAACGATAAAACTGAGTCAAATCATTACCAGGAAGTGGTGTCAGAGCGAACACTCAAAAATATTTTTCGACGATGATACGCTATGTGTGGAAAGAAAGAGTGCTTTAATTAATGTAGAATGTTGGGACTCCTCGGAGAAGCCCACATCTCACTGAACCGCATCTCGTTCGCGCTGCTTCTTTCTGATCTTGTTCGCTATATGCCTCAAGATTTTCAACATGCCGTGGTAATCATATATGTTGATGACATCGTTGTTGCTAACCGTAACATTGGTACCATCTCAAGCATTATCGCCATAATAGAGGCGTATCTCACAAAAAAGTGCTGGAAAACAACCAAGTTTTGTCGCGGAAGACACAAGCAAGTTATTCGTTGTTAAGGGTGGTCATTAGAGTTTGTAAACTTCTTATACTGGGATTTTTGGATTCACCTTATGGGAACGTCAAGGACACGGCGCACGTCGAAGACATTATGAATTCGACACTTGCAGCTCTCTAGGGTCAGTCAGAGATGTACGACGACTGTCTGTCTACAGAATAAAGATTCTATTAAAGTTGGCGTATAGTTTAGACAGGGTATAGCAATACCTATATCAAGCGACTCCAAATAATTCAATAGGAAGTGCTTCACAGTATAGATGAAGCAAGTGTCTTTCAATTAGGGCAAGAAGCCGCTCTGTGTATGGGTTGTCGAACTCTGCGCCGATAGGGGAGATGCTTCGGCTTAGACTGCGTATTCATCTTGCCTCTTAGTTCTTGGAAGAGAGACAATGCAAAGTCACGGACGCGGCGGCGTAGGTGAGAGCGCGCGACATTCTTAAGTCTTCTTGGTGGTAGGCCGGGGTGGCTTTTTGTTTCTGGAAGGTTTCGGGAATGCATGATGCACATGCGCCACTAGGAGCCTGCGTGACTAGTGTGAGACTCACAAACCCACTAAACCTGGATTCCTTCTCACCCCCCCCCCCCCCAGGCTCGGTATTACTTTGGCATTACTTCGAAGCTTTTCGGGGTGGCTTGCAATGACCAGCAAATCTATACCAAAAATACCAAATACACCATACACATATTCCATTACCTCGTATGCTGCCGTAGGCAGTTTTATGGGAACATAAAACTCCGTGTAGTTGCCGGTTCTGCTTAGAGTAGTGCGCTAAGTACCACTCGGTTGGCTGTCCAGCACTGCAAATAAGATCTCTATACTTTCTCTCTCGGTGGATCGGAAGGACAACAAATAAAGATGTTAAATGTTAACATAAACCATCTTGTGCAGACTCTATTTTAGTGGAATAAATACTATTTATTGATATATTTATCTCTATAACGCACATACGTAAATAGACATATGTAGTATACGTCTTAACTGAGAACTTAGTGCATCTCCTTACTCACCTGGTGCCGGGCCTTTTGTTATCAAGAAGGCGGAGACCCCAGGAAGAGGCCTTGCCATTGAACTAAGGCAAGGCTGAGACCTGTTACTTACCCAAAGTGAGAAAGGTGGGGCATGTTATTTTCGGTTAAATTTGGTGGTTTTATTCGAACGAAATAAAATACTTTACAGTAAACAAGAGGCTTTTTGGTTGGCTTTTTGACTTTTCCCCGACAGCAAGTGCTCGAAAAAGCAATAGTCGGTGATACCATAACAGGCCAGGTAGGCTTATTGCCTGCACCATATTTCTAATCTAGAAACGTGGCTTTACTAACGGCTAGAGTCACCCTCATGGGCTCTGAAGCCTCAAGGGCCATAAGGCTTTTACGAACACCTAGACCGCATCAGGCTGGCACCGTCTTGCCCACTTGCTCTGCAACTCAGAAAGGTATACGACGTATGGCACGCTTTTGAAAAGTGAATGATTATGTCACGCCTAGAGTGCACGATTACGTCACGCGAGTTCACGACCTTCGTACGTCATTTTTACACGTTTCTCTTTTTGCAAACCGTGTCAAATCGTTTTCACTGCGGTCGTCAGGAACGCATATGTACGTCAGCGCATTTATAAACGTATTGCTAGTTAGACTAGACTAGGATAGCTTTCCTAGTAAAGACAAAACTGCACTCTGAAACGTAGGAAACAACTACCCCGGCTCTCTTGCCGGGCTGTGTCTTTGGTTAAGGTGCGGGAAACGGTAAGCGGGAAAGATTCCGACGACAGACATTCTGTTACAGAGAACGAGATAGTCGTATGGATTACACGGACAGGGTACATCGATGCAGCCAGTCCGATCGACAGCCGCCGTGGACGAGGCGAACGAAGACTATGGCGAACAGGTCTTCGTACACGAGAAGAACGAGCGACAGTTAGAAGCTGTGGGAGCGTTGGGACGCTTAACCCCCCCTCCCCCCATTGAGTAAGACTAAAAGAACGACGACGACGATGACGGGAACAACGATGAGCTACGCTGACCACTCGTTGCTCTGTGGCCCTATGCACAGTGGCCACCGCCGCTGTTTCCCAGCACTCGACGTCTAGCAAGCTTTCTCCAAGTAATTTCCCCGTTGCCCCTCCGGCAGCTCTAGGCAGTCCTGGGCCAGCTTTGCCCCGACTTTTAGTTCCGGCGCATCCCCACTCCTTGGCTGTAATCCAATATGATAAAACGAACGGCGGATGGACGGCGGCGGCGGCGGACAACAGACGATATAAGTAAGAAACACAGCACGCAAGACAAATAACAATAAAGTAGTACTTATATTCGCATTTGTGCCCCCCCCCCGTACTTGTTCCCATCTTCTTCCATCTCTCCTCTCACTCTCGATCGCTCGCTTGCGAACCCCGGTCCTGGCAAGCTACACTCGACAGAGTTGGGCCCTTGGCGGGCCCAGCCGGCCACGATCGTTGTGGCAGCCGCGGCCGCCGCCAGTGCTGTAATTGCCGCTGCTAAGTGGTCTGCCCCCGAGATCTGCTCGAGCGTTAGCCGCCTTATTGCGAGTGGCTCCTAACCCCCTAACCCCCCCGCAAGAATCTGTGAGTGACCAGACCTTGAGCTGGTTCGACCTCATAGCCTTCTGCTGCTGCTTCTACTACAACTGCTGGCGCTGTTTAACCTCGTTTTTTGGTTCGCTCTCTTACCCCACCCCCCCCCCCCCTCCCCACATGCTTATTCTTATCCTCATCATTCTCTTTCGAGTTGAACAATTGCTGCTGCTGTTGTTGCGAGGCTTCATTGCAAATGACGAACCAATGAGCGCAAGACAAGCTGAACTAACTCTATACGTCCGTCGCTCTCTCTTTCTCGCTCATGTTTTGTATTTGCCTCTCTCTCTCCTTCTCCTCTCCTCCTCTCTTCCTTTTTTTCCTTTCCATGTCGGTCTGTCGGTGTGTATTAGCAGCGAGTGTTTCTACTTCTGCCATTACCGTTTGGTTGCCGTATACGGGTGCTGCAGCTGCCTTTTTGGCCTTTGTGGCTAAGGCTGTTACTCTGACGACGACGACTCGGATAGTACGTTCAATACGAGTGGGTGGCAAGTGGATAGAGGCTGTGTGGACGACCATACTTCTCTCTTTATCTATTCCCCCATGCCTCCTCTCTCTCGTCCTGTGATGCACTCTGCACCCCACCCCTCCGCCCAGCCATCTCTCCCGAGGTATGCGTTTGTGTGTATTGAGAATCTTTGGTAGTAGTAACAGTAGTGGTAGTAGTAGTAGTAGTAGTAGTAGTCGTATTACTCGTGGAAGAAGTGTCTGTTTTATAATCGAATTAATCCGAGATTCCTCTTCGGGCGGCTCTAGATGGCCGTCCCAGCCTGCCCAGCAAGCATCGTCAGCATTGCTCTTCTGCACACTACCTATCCCTCTCTGCGATTTATCTTTTGCTTTCCATTCCTCGTGCGTGTACGCAGTGGTCGTCGATTTTCCTTGACAGAAAAAAAAACGTTTGACAGGAGAAAAACACAATCCCACAGACACACACACACACACACAGACACAACAATTTTGTCAGTGCTTGTAATGCTGCCGCTGCTGCTGTTTCACCTTTGCAGCGTCCAGCGAACTCTCTGAGTTCTTTCGATTGCAAACGCTCTATGTGACTTGTCCATTTTCCCTTCCCCCCTATCCGTATGGACAGGAATAGAAAATCGCGCATGGTCGCAGGGCAGCATAGTGGTACGCTGCACACGAACACACAGGCTTTGCAACGCAACTGCATTAGACTCCACTACTGTGTGAACGGAGAAGCATCATCAGCTGCTGGCGCTGTAGTACCGTATCGGTAGATCGGTGCTTACTTTTTGCAGTCGCCGCTCAAAATTTTGTTTCCACTTTTTTATGCCTTCCAGCTTGTATCATTAATAGTCAGCACTATGTTATAAACGCAACGGACAAACCTCAAGCATCCTTTCTAGTTTACGCCATATCGAGGCTTAAGTCATGGTATCAAAGTGATACGTTCCGTCTACTATACCGATTCTCTCTCTATATATATATAAATATATATATATATATATATATATATATATATATATATATATATATAAACATATATATATATATATATATATATATATATATATATATATATATATAAACATATATATACATATATTGCTGTCGAATTATCTCTACCTAAGAATATTTTACGCTGCTGGTACAACATAAGCGCACACACGCAAACGTGGAGGCGTGTATCAAATGAATTCGAATAATAAATATGTGATCAGACTTTACACATGTGTATACTGACAGTTTTGTTATTAATCGTCGTATTTGCCCTCCCGTAGTAGCAACCGGCGTATGCTACACAAGGACAGGTAACACACTATCTTACAAGCAGATTGCATACGTTAAGTCGGCTACAGCTCTATTATAAAGTGAATCTACTTTGATAACGGACACTTTTTGCACACATATAGCAGATTCAACGGCTTGCTCCAGCACTCTGCTCTTTACTGCTTATGTTGCAGGTTGCTGCTCAGCGCTCACTTAGCTGTTCCTGTTTAAAATGCAGAAATGTTGTCTGAGGGAGATGACTATCTATCTATCTATCTATTTGACTATCAGTATCTCCTCTACCACCACCACCACACAGCTTGCAGGGTGGATCTTTCACACAGCGCGTCTTTGATCGAGGAGCTGTGGTGTGGTGTGACGATAGACCTAGGCGCTGGCAGAGACCGTTCGCCAAAGGCAAACGAAAATTTGCTAAAGCTTTCATCCGCCGATGAAAAACGAAGCAAACTATTTCTGCTAAGGGGGCTGGTTGACTAAGAAGGAGGAACAAAATCGCATACGGGTCATGTCAGTTCGTCCCGTATTCTTCCCGGCTGTACCCCTTTCTGCTCGGGGGGGCGTAGGGGCGTTCGTCTCTCGCTCGTCGGTCGTTCTCATTACAAGCAAAATCTTATTACAGATCGCCGTTGCGCCCTATTACCACCACGGTCGGTACTCGTCGGTGTGTTCGATCAACTTTGCTCGCTCCGGTCGGTGGTCGAAGCTCGGTCGTCGACAAGTCGTCTGCCAGCGCCTCTGTGCGCACAACCCTATAGCCTCTTTGAACAACTACAGGCTACCCCTTCGCTTTCGTGTTACCTTGTCCGCTTCTTTCGCGTGTGTTTTAGCAAGCATTTGTTCTTCATGCTTTCTTTGTCCCATTTTTTTCCAGGTTGCTCTACTTCTTCTGCGTCTACCACTTCTTCACGCTCTTTTTCCTCTTCTTAACTCTATTCCGTCTTCTTTCATCCTGTACTCCGTCTGTCCGCCCGTCCGTCCGTCCGTCTCCCTTCAACGTCTCTGGACAGCTATGCATGTCGGTTACCATGGCCAGTTAGGCTGGGCCTGCTTGTGCAACTCCTTCTATGTGCGCGCGGATAGCCGCCAGCCGTCTATGAATGAACCGCCTACTTACTGGATAGACCTGGCCGGACTTGGCCGGCTTTCCTCCCGTCTCCTTTAAGACCCCCCTTCTTCCGGCTGTACGAAAGCCGAACGTCCGCCCTTTTGTTGTAATGAAATTCGAACAGCCCGCTGCTGTTCCTCTTCTTCTTCTTCTTCTTCGAAGTTAAACGGGCTTAATACTTACATACATCGTCACTCCTACAACATACTACAACTAATGCAGCTAGTACTTATACTACTTACTACTACTACTACTACTACAACGATACGATCGCTTGCACGCGGTAAGCAGCAATGAAGCCTGGCAAACTGATCATCATCATCATCACCACCATCATCGCCCAGTCAAGATGAAACGCTCGATCGATGTAGCCATAGTTCATGGCTACCATGGCGGCACATGCCAATGGGACCAATTTGAAGGGAATATATATATACATATATATATATATATATATTTGTCGAGCCCGGTGGTGTGATGCATTCGTCTGCGCCTCGCGACCGGAGGAGACACATAGGCTCGCGGGTTCGAGCCCCACCGTTGCACATTTGAATTTATGGGGGCCGTCTATGAAGCAATGCGAAAAACAGCACGATATTACGAGTTTCGCTCTATTTCTAGTTTTTTTTTAATATTCCAAAACAGTATATTGGCGCCAGAGCTATTTAACGGGTCGTCTATGTGTGGCTTTATGGATGAATGTTTTTCTTATTCGCTTAACATAAAGACTTGAATACACAAGCCGCCTTGACGTATATATATATATATATATATATATATATATATATGTATATATATATATATATATATATATATATATATATATATATATATATGTATCTATATACATAAATATGTATATATATATATATATACATATACACTGGGCGCTGGGAAAAGTAGTGAAGATAGTCAGTCGGGTTTAATTGCGGCGAGACACGCACCCTTAGTTTGCGGCAATTTTTTCTAGGATTATAGCCTACGATAGCTTCGTAATTTGGCTCAGCTGCAAAACTATCAGCGAACCTTAACCATTCGGCTCTCAAATCTGCTGCGGGTATGCGCCCTTTATCTGACCATGCCACATGCGTTAAGGGTCATTTGGCTAGACAGCAGATAGATAGATTTGAGTCCACTGCTTTACTGCTGCTGTTACCACTAGAAATGCATCTACAGGGATGGCGAGCAAATTGATTTACACACGCAGACAGGTTATGCTCGGGCTTGCCGCTTGCCCTTTGAGGGCCCTAAAGTACGAACCTGTCGAGAATCGCTTGGCCACCTCGGGCTTCGCATCCGAGCATGATTCTCGAGCTTTGAAACCTTGCCTATATATGATAGGCATAGTTCTAATTCTTATGGTCATCATTTTGCTTCAACTCGACCCCTAACAACATTAATGCGTAAGTAACACCCCACGTATTCTACTCAAACTATTGTCAATTGCTACTAACTATTCCTACGACTACTTCTACTACTCCAACTCCAATTAGAGATATTACTACTAACCCACCACAGTGCCTGAATGGTTGCCATAAATGGCCAGCAAATTACAACTGTTTGACTTTTCTAGCCTGTCTACGTAACTGGCCTTCCGTTCGTTGGTTCGTCCTTCCGTCTGTCTGCCCCTCTGTTTGTTGAGAGGAAAAGCTCTACCTTCGTGCTTTGTGGTACGTGTTTGTTGTTGAGCTATTGCCGGTGGTCGTACCGAGAATCAGGTTTGCTTTTCTACGTTTCTCTATTTTCCCTCGCGCGCGCTCTCTCTCTTTCTCGCTTTCTCTCTCTCTTGCCACTTGCTCTATATGCCTCTGATAACATCTAAAGACAGACATAAGCGACTCCACCATCACCGTGGTTGGATGTTGTTGTTATTTTTGTTGTTGTTGTTGTTGCTTTGGTTGACGTTGTTGCTGTTGTTGCTTTGGTTGACGTTGTTGTTTATGTTGTTGCCGCTGGCACCGATGACAGCGACGACAGTAATGTATAAGTGAGTGAGTGTGTGCTACCATAGTGCTGCTACTCCTGCTGTTGATGGGGGTAGCTGTGGTGGTGGTTGTAGCGGTCGACTCAAAGTAAGGGGGCGCGCAAACAAGGGGGCGCCAGCGGGAGACGAAAAAGGCCAAGAATGAAGATCAGGCGGCGGGGGGGGGGGGCGAGGAGGCTAATAGTTTTATTGCAGTTCACCAGTTCAGGAAGCTCAGCTGCCGTACCCGAGTGAACCATTCGTTACCCAAATGAGGGACACAGAGTTCACGGCTGAATTTCGAATTTCCTTCGTGTTGCCTCCCCCCCGCCCCCTGTCTTTCCCTCTTTCCTTCCATTAGTCTATCTTCAGTTCTCTGCCCCCCTCCCGCTTTCTCTTGCTTGGTCTTTATCCGGTCCTCTTTTAAATCTCTCCCTCTCTCGCAGTGTTGTCGACGTCATTCTCTCTGTAGGGTTACGACGACCACACTGCCAATGGCGGGCGGGATGACTTATGCTACTGCGGCAGTTACAGTGGCGGCGGCGGCTGCAACTTGAGGTGGCCGTGGTGTTGAAGGCAGTTGATCTTCATGTAGGGTTGAAGTCGTTGATGGAGATGGTGTTGATGATGAGTTAGCCCCCCCCCCTTAATGCCACAACTACTGCTCTTACCGCCGCTGGCTCTTCTTTGGCTGGTTGGTGTCCAGGGAGTCATTCAGCAGCAGCAGCAGGGAAAACCATTCAACATCATCATCTTCAATCACGACCATCATCACCGTTACCACCACCACCAACACCACCATGGTTAGCCTCACATCATCTGGATCTGATCATCGCCAGCATCGTCATTGGCCGCCTCTGCGAATGTTGAATCACGCCTGTGAGCAGTATGAGCAGAAACAGCAGCAGCACCATCGCCACCGTCGCGACCTCATTCGTGCTACGAAGCCTATGCCTCATTGGTACGTATTCCTGTGCCTGCAATTCCTTCAGTTGGGCCTGTAATCGTCGTCATCGTCGTCGTCGTCGTCGTCGGCGGCGTTAGTGGCGGCAATGATGGCGCCGCTTATAATAATAGCACGTACAGATATTTTACGTGTGCACATAAATCACGATACAACGAGCTAGCCTGGATCACGCCTGTGGCTGTCGGTGGTATCACCGTCATAATCACTCGCTTGTTGCCTACTTCGACTACTACTATTTCTACTACTACTACTAGTACTACTGCTGAGATTCACTACGGCTATAATACGTACCAGTTTATACACTTATAGCTTCCGTCTGTACTCAGCAGACTAGGACTGGACTTGACGCCGATGCTCCAGTTGTGGATTTCTTTCTGCACTGCACATTTCATCTAGTACAGGTAGTGTTGACCTGTATATTATGTAATCAATATGTATATCTTCGCTCGATCACTTGCCTCTAGTCTAAGTTGGGCTAAGTACTATAAGATTTACAGTTTGTAGTTTGGTAAACCTGTTTTAACGTTCGGTCTTGCATCGGCGTACTGCGTGTACTAAAAAAGAGGAAGTATATCGTTCTGTAGTTAAACGCCTTGACAGGTGATGTACGTCATTAAGCAAGCACTGTTTGTGAGTTTTCGTTAAGCGAAAGACACAGGCACAGGGTCCGACCAGCAACAGGCTACTAGCCTTTGGTCATTTGGCATCCTCCTCTGCTGAGAGATTTAGGAGCATCAAGGTAGTCGAAAACGCTGTTAGGAATCCTCAACGCCGTATTGCCAAATACTGGTAATTATTCTTTACAAATTGGATGTACTCATTATGCTAGATTTTTGCTAGAAGTTCCGCTTTGTTATGCCACGCGCGTTTGTCTGCACGTATATCTGCACATATATCTGTATTACAAGAGACTATAAAACCAAAGCGTTTTTGGAGTGACGTTGCACCGACTTTCAAGCATTGCAGTATGTGGTTTATCAATACTGCACTGGCCTCAAAACTTGTATACTATTCGTGCTCATAACAGGCTCTGTTCAATCAGATAAGCCAATGGTACCCGTGCTATGTTAGTCAGCATAACAGTGGTGTATCTTGTTGGCCTGTCTTCCTCCATTTACTTCAGACGAAAGTAGAGCCTCATGTATAGCAGTTCCAAGTTGCGAATCTCATAGTGCGCTTCAAACGTTATTTATATTGAGTGTGTTTTTGTTTAAAAAAACATTCTGTCTTATATATATATATATATATATATATATATATATATATATATATATATATATATACATTCTTTGGCAAGGGGCCTTTATTAAGGATTATCGAAACTTAATACCAAACGCGCCATCCGGCGATTTAGATGTTTGGCTGTACATGATTGCACTTGTTGGGTTGTTAGTATCGGTAGATCTCTTTTGTAGAAGTAGCCGTGGTTATTGTCTTCTTATTTGTATCATTTGAAGGCGAGCGTTTGTCCGCAAAAGTTAATTTTCTTTATTGGCCTGAAGAGTTTTTTCTGATATGCTAACGTTAACCGCGCCGGTTCCATTTTAGCTTATGCATACAGCTTTGTTGTGATTGCTTTCAATTGAGAGCCCTAATTCAAGTTAACGTAAAAAGTGGCCTGGCGAGAATCAGCTTTCAGATCGCAGCTTAAGTCTCCTGCAATTATCACGTTTTTGTACCACTTATTAGAAATGTGTATATATATATATATATATATATATATATATATATATATATATAGGGTGTTGCAGGAATATTTGAAGAGCAATATACAGAATTGTAGAGCTCGTTAAAGCAATTTTTTTTAGTGGAACATGGTCTCTGAGAAGTTTTGTTTCGGAATGAGAGTGAAATTACTACAATTTGTGACACTGGTGTTTTTGCCCGACATAGGAGCACAAAATGTGCTGTTGCGAGACCAGTCGTCCTATACAGAAACTAAGCACACCTTCTTGTTCGTGGTAAAATTCTGCTCCATCTGAATATGCAAGGCCGGCCAGAAGACGCGACATGGTCGCTTAAAAGTGAATTCGCCAAAAATGAAGTTTTTTATTAGCGTTCACGCCAAATACTTTAGAATCATAACCCTACAACCACTCACAGCGCTCAAAACGGACATATTCAGCCAATGCGCAATTCATGGCGATCATTTTGGTGCCAAACATATGTCAAGGCGAGCTGTGGTTGCAGCGTGATTACGAGTTTTCGGAGGACATGTCCAGATTAAGTGCATGTAAAATGACTGTGTGGCGACGTTCACTATCGCCGACGTGTCGCGCGATAGCCGCAGCGCGTCATTTTACATGCACTTAATCTGGACATGCCCTCCGAAAACTCGTAATTACTCCGCAACCACAGCTCGCCTTGACATATGTTTGGTACCAAAATGATCGCCATGAATTGCGCATTGGCTGAATGTGTCCGTTTTGAGCGCTGTGAGTGGTTGTAGGGTTATGATTCCGAAGTATTTGGCGTGAACGCTAATAAAGAACTTCATTTTTGGCGAATTCTCTTCTAAGCGACCATGTCGCGTATTCTGACTGGCCTTGCATATTCTTCTGGTTGTCTCGCAACAGCACATTTTGTGCTCCTATGTCGGGCAAAAACACCAGTGTCACAAATTGTAGTAATTTCACTCTCACTCCGAAACAAGACTTCTCAGAGACCATGTTCCATTGGAAAAAACATTTGCTTTAACGAGCTCTACAATTCTATATATCGCTCTTCAAATATTCCTGCAACACCCTGTATATATATATATATATATATATATAACATCACAATTGAATATATATTTACCTACGATTTGCAAGACCCAGTATCTGTTGCTACTGTTGCTCTTGTCAATCTTAACTAATAGATTAAAGGGCAAATATCAATTATATGAAGCTAAAATTTCGCTTGCTATTATAGGGCCAACAGGACTGAACTATTGTCGACACTGTCGCGATTAACCAATGCTGTCTTGACAGCATGTGCTGGCACGTCTCGTCTGAGGGCCTCTGACTATGTCCTGTCCTTAGCAGGGGCGTGTCCCATATCGACGCAACGACGTCCTTTAAAGAAAGCGACGGTTTCGTTTTTGTCTGTCTGTTTTTTTCCTTTTTTTTGAATATTACATTTTGTCTTCTTGTCTTCACGCCGCTTTCGGCCTCTTCCCGGCCTAGCTGGGTGGGTCTCGTCGTCTTCGTCAGACTGTCAGGGGTCAGTCTGTCCCTTTACTCCGATCGACACTGGCGTCGTCTCCTATTTTCTTTAAAACCTAATTTGAATTTGAATCAAGTCTGAGACAAAAAGCTGCTGCTTCTGCTCCTGCTGTTGTTCGTTTAGCTAGCTCGCGCGCCGCGTAAGGCGGTCCGTGGTCTCGATGAGTGTTGTGGTTTGACTGTGGTCGGCGTAGTTCACTTCCATTCTTGTCGTGTCTCGTGTCCTCCTCCACTTGGGCTTAATTTGAGAACGTACCAACGCCCACCCCAAACCAGCGACGCTCTCCCGCCTATCTCCATGTCGATCCATATCAGTCCTTCTCTCCTTTGTAACGCTATCGAATCGGAGTGATAGCTTTCTCTCAATTTAACCAACTGCCTTTTCATATGCCCACTCTTCACAATGACACCAATGACACAGAAGGGAGGAAGATCTGCTGTAGGGGTCTTGGGACAATTCAACTACGGCACATTTTTTTCTTTTTTCTTCGATCTGTCCCTCGCGTTATTTTCCATTTGCCCTTTGTTGCCCTTTTCTTCGTCTCCTGGGCTCCGACGATTTTACGTAAAGAGGTCAAGAATACTAATATAGGAGGATTGACCTCTGCATCTGCAAAGATGTCTGATGTCTGCACAGAGACGGCAAACCATGCAAGAATATCCTCATGATACGAAGTCAAAGCTGGCTCTAGTTAGGCCGGTCCCAACGAAGGCTCCCTTCTGATCTGGTCCGGCCTGGACTGCGCGGCCACACGTTAAGCAAAACTACAATCGACACTGAATAGGTCTTACGTCGTACCCGCATGTCCGCGCTCGCATGGCGACTGTGTGCGAGAGACATGCGGCGGAGCAGGGAATGATTTCGAGGAGACAAAGAAAGAAGCTTATGATTATTTACTTAGACCAAGCGCGAAAGTTGATTCTCCACGAGGTGTAGTACCAAGACGTTCCGTACCTCTCGTTTGTTTCTCTCCCCCTCTCTCACTCGCTGTGTTCGCTCTTCTCCAGCCCACCGACCCTCCCCCCCCTCTCGATCAGGTATGGGAACAGGTTAAATGCACCTCGTTTACGGATAACAGCAGCAAAGGCAGCGGCGCTGGCAAAGGCAGAGTCACTCATCTGCAAAACGAAGCAAAGACGTCGGTGAGTGCGGGGGGGGGGGGGGCGGTGAGAGACGGCTACAACTCTGCACTTCCGGATCAACTAACGGTCCAACTCATTCATATTTTAAGCCAAGTGTGGACTTACCCAGGAGGGGGGGGGCAAGACTCAACAATAACGGGTGCAGCAAAGAGGGCCGATCGGCCTGTAGACGTCGCAGGATCACTCTCCACATCGACGTTAGCCTTTACACAGGAGGGACGGACGACGAGCAGCCTTTCACGGACCACTGGACTCGTGTTCGTGTCCGGCCTACGGTGACCAACTCGATTGGCTGTTCTCTTCGTCAGCCGGTGGTATACCGCTTGTCGGTGTGTATAACATATTTTTGAATACATCTATATATATATATATTCGCGTAAGGAGGGAGGAAGGGAGAGAAAGGGGGAAGTGAAAAACCTTTGTTCAGCGCAACAGGGCGCGAGGTAAATAGCAATAAATAGAGGGCTAGCTATGATAGGAGTAAGAATGAGGGCAGCCAGACACGAACCGGCCAGGAGGCGGGGGGGGGGGGGGGGGGGGGGGGGGGAGGACGATGAGGTAGAGAAGGAGTTTGCACGGCAACCCGGTCTCTTGTTCGGCACTCCTATCACCATCATCATCATCATATTGTCGAGCAGCAGCATATCGCGAGCAACGAATGATCTGAAACATCGGCCGTTTTGATTTCATTACGAACCATTAGTGTGTTCGTCTACTACCCCGACTCTAGTCGTACGAATATGCTGTGTAGTGTACGAGAAAGTACGCCGCAGCCCGACAGCGACAAGCGGGCGGAAAGGAAATATCAAACCTCGCTGGCTGAACTGGCCTGCAGTAGAATACTACAACTTTTACTACGACGAAAACTACTTCTACTACTACTACTAGTACTACGATTACTACTACTATCACTATCACTACCACTACGGGTGCACAAAAGATGGGCAAACATCGGCAAATCGCGTCGAGGGGACAGCAGGACAAGAATAAGATAAGTGGACTCGTTGGCGGACAATGAGGTTCGCGCTCAACGTCGAAGCTCGGATGGACACGCTGCTTATGGTCAGCACATCAAAACTTACTGTTCGCTGGGCAAACATTTGACCAGCATAGATGAAGCTCACTTGGACGCGGGGGAAGCTGGGGTGGGAGATACACGCGATGATGAGACAGACACGGGGGCCAACAATCTGGCCTCACTTCGGGAGCCGATTGAGTTCAACGGGCGGAACTACAGATTGTCGTCGGCTACTCGCGTGTAGGTACACGCGAGTACATACATACGCCCGTAGCGCTCTCTGCGTTGCTCAATTACTTACTGAGTTGCGCTAAGTGCTAAGACATAGCACGCACTTGTGTCGCAAAAAGAATCAACTTTTGAGTTAGCTCGTAAAGTTTTCAATTAGAACAACATGCGCACTATATATTTAGTTTTTGTTTTTCTGGTGAGCCACTACAGCCACGATTTGTTTTCCATTTATCATTTAGTCGATGCTGTTGGTATTGTGGTTAGTACTATCGTTGCCGAGCTGCTATCTTTTACTGCTATCCCTGCAAGCATTCACACCACGTTTTGTCATAGCTAGCTAGATAGGTAATATTGTAAAATGATTTGTATGCAAACAGCAGCAACGCAAGGTATAATAGTAGGAACCAATTACTACTTATTGTAGCTCGTGCCATATATATAGATATATACCGTCGTGCCATATATATATATATACACATATCGACGTTAGACTTTTGGCGACAACGGTGGCCGTGATCCGTGCCGCATCCTGGCCTGCACAGATAACACAACGAACACCCTTAAATACAATACACCAGCAGCACTCACTGCAGCACAGCAGAGTGTCAGGCTGTGCCGGGATGCAATCAAAAACAACAAAAATGCAACTTGCCACTGCAAAAAGCAACGGCGGATCCTGTCGGCGCCTTTGATGACAACCGTCGCCGATGGGGAAAGTGTTGAGTTGGGCCCGCAGAATGGCTTGGAGGGCCCAACCCCTCGCCCCTTTGTCGCGTGCCAATATCGGGTGCCTGGGTTAGTGGCTGGTGGCCAGGCAGAAGGCGTGCAGCCAGCGTGGGGGCGTAGTGGCGGCCGATCGAACGCCCACGCCACTGAAGAAGCCCCATTGCCATAGCAGAGGCGCAGAAGCAGCAACATCCGCAAGATCGCGAACTGCATCACCATGAGGATAAAGCTGATTATAATGATGATGATGTCCATCATCATCATCATGGGAATCATTATTAGCATCATCTTCATCACCACCACCACCACCATCATCATAATCATCATCAGCTCGTGTTTGCCTCGAATGGACTGTTTGCTTTCTCCAGCAGCGGTAACCAGTCAGCATTCTCAGCGCGCTCGCCAACCATTGCGTTAGTTCTTTGCCTAAGTCCTGTCCCGCCTTGCCCACCTCCCCCGGCTCCCTCCTGGCCTCGGGAATGACGGCATCCCCATTGATGGACCGGGCCAAACAGAGCGAGCGAGCGGAGAACAAAGACGCAATGCAAAGAAAGAACAAACTAACTACGATGGTAAGCAGAACCGGCAGTGGCAACTGCGGCTGCATCGGCTGCATCAGCAGCAGCAGCAGCAGCAGAAGCAGCACAAGCAAGAGCATAATACACGAGTGCGACGAGGGGACCTGCTCTGAGCCAGTGCTACCGCGAAACTGGTTGACACAAACTGGTGACTGACTGCTTAGTCGCTCGTTCAAGTCGCACCGATGCACCGGCGGCTTCTGCAGCAGCAGCAACCCACTGTCAACAGTCATAAGTTATAGGATTAGCTTTGGCGTTGGCACGGCGGCACAGAAGCGAAAGAGCTAAGCAGCAGCAACAACGACAACGACAACAACAACATTAAAAACAACGATGATGACAATAATAACAATGATAACGATCATCATAACAACACTAACTGCGGCAACAGCAGCAGCAACAACAACAACAATAAGACGAGCGCCAACAACAACGACACTCGGTAAAGAGACGGGGGCAGATAATGAGGACAGTGCCAAATGTAGCAGCAGCAACATCACTCGCAGCAAAATGAGAGTCTACGTCGAGTTTGCGCATCTTTGTAGCAGGTCGAATGCATTCGAGCATCAAACAGGCAGACCTTCAATGCGTTATGCTGGTCTCGCCTTCAGTGAGCTTGACGCTTCTTCTACTGTTTCTAGCAGTGCCGAACACATGATTGCAGGCACAAGCGCCGGTAACACCGCGGGGTTCACATACGCTCGGCTCGGCATTCTTCCGTGACAGTCGAACAACAACAACAACAACAAAAAGCACAACATTAACAACAAAAAACAACACAACAACAAGAGCAACAACAACAATAAGCGCAACATTAACAACAAAAGCTAACACAACAAGAACAACCGTGGCAAGGCGTGGCAGGTGGCGACTTGCCTGAAAGCATTCGCGGCTTAATTGTCTCCATGTTGTCTTTTTTTGTCAAAAAGGTACATAGTTAGGAACTATGTGGCCGATGGACCGATAAAGTCGAAGACGCAATCGCAGATAAAAATGAAGGTTGACGCTAGACGACAGTGAATAAGGGCGGGAAAAGAATGCGACAGACGGGGCGAGGGCATTGACAGATAATTGTAGCCAGAAAAGGCCAGGAAATGGGGAAACAACGCATCACGCCAACGGTGACGACTTTGCCACCTGTGCGCAGGTAGGTACTGTGCTGCTTGTCGAGCCCGGTGGTGACGTGGTGGGTGCATTCGCGTGCGCCTTGCAACCGTAGGAGACACATAGGAGCAGCACGGGTTCGATCCCCGCCGTTGGACATTTGTGCTAATACGGTCCTTCTTACGGCGCAATGCGAAAGCAATCCCGTAGACGTTAAATGTCATGCTGTGAGTCTTTTTGAAAACGTTTAGGTACTCTGTGCTGATTGTGCGGCTTACCGGACAAATGCCTGTGTCGTTGCGTGTGGCGCGCTCGCCAATTGGGCATTGCGGCGCGCTCCCTTGTCGCCTCTGACCAGTTGGTATGCATACGCAAGTATGCATGCCAGCATACCTGCAACTAGAAGCAATCGTAGCACCTACACGAAGAACGGCTCACGGTACAGTACCTACACGGTACAGCCACACTTGAACTGTGGGCAAACAAACCTTGCTGCATACAGGATAACGTGCCGTGCTCATATGATTTTTCCGCCTCGATTGTAAACTTCATCGCAATGTGAGGCTTTGTGCTACTGTGCTGCGATTTATTGCCACATCAATCTTTTAACGCTACGACGCATCATTGCGGCACGCCGTCCCAGTGCACACGGACGGCCGTTCGTGTATTTACGTTTTATTAATTAATATAAAGCCTCACCTTGCCACCTCTGAGATGTGAAAGGCTCATGTAGTAGTAGCAGTATTAGTATTAGTAGTGGTGGTGGTGGTGGTAAGAGCAAAAGTCGTCGGAGTAGTGGCAATGAGTAAACAGCGCGTGAGTTTACAGCTGCCAGCTAGCACATGCGGCACGTTGAGAGCATCTATTGCAGTTGGCCGTCGCAGGCCAGACCTAATCTGATCGGGTGGCTGACTCGGAACAGGTTTTGCTGATCTCCAACAGCAACATCCACTAGTTCCACTAGGAAGTTTGCGAAGCGTTTGGTTAGAGCTGTCGCGACGGGCGTCTCCGCCGCTGCTGCCCCGATGCTGTCCTGTAGGGCGGGGGCTCTGGAGGGGAGCAGCCAAGGGACTGTGTGGCGTGGCCCTCTAACCCGTCGTCCGAAAAGCCATCGACGACGATTCAGGCCGGCAACCCCACCTGGGTGGTCGGCTGCCTCATTATCTCCCGGCAACGCGCGGTTGTGTCGCAGCCGCGAACGTCTAGGTGGGCTATGTGCGTATGGACACCGACCGAATCGGCTGACAAGGTAGGCTGCGCCCAAGACCTCTATGGAGGGCGGACCCCGCCGTAGCGACCACGCCGAAGTCAGTGACGATGAGTTACTCCGGCCGGAGGACTGAATCGTGCCTTTGAATGAACGCCATCGTCTGCCGGTCTTCAGCATCGGCAAAGACGATAGGTTGGTCCAAATTCGTCGTCTCCGACTGGCGCCAGTTGAGTAGCTGGCGCCTATAGCCTCGATGCCCGGGTTAGCTTGCTGTTAGCTTGAATTAGCGTACATCGGCTGTACGACAAACAGCAGCATGGACGACGTCGTAGTGGCAACAGCGTCAACAACAACAACGACTAATCATCAACATTAAGAATAGAGTAAATACCAGAGAACTACAACAAGAGCAGCAGCAATATCTTCTAATCTGCGTTACGCGTCCAAGTTACGTATGACAATTTGTTATCAGCACATTTGTAGGCCTTAGGCACACTTCTGAACACCTTCCTGTTATTTTTGTTGTATAGGCTAGCAACATATTCTGGGCAGACGAGGTTCGATAGCGAGAAGGTTCCATAATGGCTGCACCAGAAT
Source organism: Dermanyssus gallinae (assembly GCA_003439945.1). Classification (NCBI taxonomy): domain Eukaryota; kingdom Metazoa; phylum Arthropoda; class Arachnida; order Mesostigmata; family Dermanyssidae; genus Dermanyssus; species Dermanyssus gallinae. The sequence continues at coordinate 52,607 of QVRM01004826.1, forward strand.
TCCATAAATTGTTTGCGGGATACGGCAATGGACAACCTGCGTTAAAAGGTAGGACAGGTACGTAGCTTCCCTTGGCCGCCGTCGGCGCCCAAAGAGACTGCAATCACTGACTGTTTGTATTGTAATAAAACGGTTTGTATACCTTACCATGACTACCACATTCTATGCCATATATTTCTGTATATCATACGATTACAACAACAACTACTACTACGACAATGTACCTTCCAACGGAAACCGCCTCTCCAGCAGCTGATCATGCAACTGAATTTGCGACTAAGTCACGAAGTGGTCACGCACGTTCATCTACGCGAGTAAGCGGATGGTCTGTTTCTAGGTGTCCATCCGCTCGAGTGTGCATTAAACGTAGAAACAACGAACAGAGAATTGAAATAACGTCGACGCGGGTCTTGCGCGCATCTGATGCAATTTACCCGTCCGGTACTGTTGTTAACCGATGCTGGTGGTGCTCGATGTTCACCATCCTATTTTCCTTTTTCTTTTCTTCTTCTGTTTGCTTTTGCTCAGCACCACACCTTTTGCCCGCCGCCGCCGTGCGCCGCATGCTCGTTTCTCTCCCGCCCGCTTAATTTTCAGCCTTCACTCGACGCTGGAGATGCGTCAAAGCAATCCAGTTAGACAAAGACCACAGATCTCTACCACGGTTGACTTGGTCACGGACGCGTTAATTTGCAACAGGAGCAGCAGCAACCTTAGCTGCTGCCACTGATGCTGCTGCTGCTGCAGCTGCTGTTCCTGCGCCCTGTTTCTGAAGCGGCAATGGGTGTCCTGGTTTTCCCCTTGTGTTTCTGCTGCCTTAACGCAGCAATGACGTCCCCATAGGCCCGACCAGTCCGACCGTCGGGCGTTGGTGGTTCCACCCCCCTCTCATGAATGGCCTCTATTGATTGCACGTCTCTCCTTCTCTCTCTCTCTCTGTCTCTCTCTCGCTTCCTTTCTCTCCCCATTTCTCTCTGTGTGTCTTCTTGCTGAGCTCACGGTGCTCTTGAGCTGACATGTCGGTCGCACACACAGTTAGTCTGCGCGTACGTAGCCACTAGTTAGTTACATACTCTGCGCAATGGTAGTGGTGCTGGCTTGGCCGAATGACTATGAATGTGTGCGCGCAGGCGTATATCTGAGCGTATGTGTTTGTGTATGTATGAAGACGCTGTATGCCTGCCTGGCTGTCTGGTCTGTCCGTCCGTCCGTCCGTCCGTCTGTCAGTGCCCTTTCATGCAAACAGCATGCGCGCATGTCCGAGTGCTGTCACCGTGCTTCGTGCCGCACGATATGCACGCGGGGCGTTGGTGGAGGTGGTGGTGACAGAAGCTGCAGAAGCAGCAGCAACAGCAATGGCAGCAGCGGTAGTAGCAGCAGCAGCAGCAGCAGCCGCCGATGCAAGCGTAGTGCCGCCGCCGCGCCAAGGCACGGGTGAGTGCGCAAGTGAAGGTGGTGGTGTAAATGAATGAATTGGAAAAGAAGAGGGGTCGTCCTTGGCGTCGTCATTGCTTGCCTAGGCACGTTTTGTCACTTCAGCGAGCGGACGGGCAAGACGGGCCCGACGGCCGAGCGGCTGTGTTATGCTCATCCTATTATTTAATCGGTGTCGCAGTAGCCGCTCGCCGCCGCCCGCCGTCGCCTTCGTCACGCCGAGGAGGTGTTGAAGTGGGCTTCGACCGCTCCAGTTAAACCGACGGAAAAGGAAAAGAATAACAGATGACTTTGTTCGCACAGATAGATACAGATAGAGCGAGCAACAGACAGATTGAGAGAAAGGAGGGCAACAAGGTATTGCAGAGAGAGAGAGAGAGAGAGAGGAAACACAAACAGTTAGTTATACACCGGCATAACAGAACAACTGAGCTTTCCCAGAGCCCCCGAAAACCACAGCCGAACGAACCACGACGGGTCCTGATGTACCACGGACCTGCCTACATCGCTTCCACCTACATTGCACCTAAACTAAAGTAAAGTTTTCGGGCTGACCCTCAGCCAAGATTTAACGTCCACGGAACTGTTTTTCACATTGCTTCATAGACGGACCCCCATACATACAAATGTGCAACGGTGGGGCTCGAACCCGCGCACCTATGTGTCTCCTCCGGTTGCGAGGCGCAGACTTAAGCCACCACGCCACCGGGCTCGACACCTACATTGCACCTACCGTGCATATATCTAACATGCCGTCCAATTGGCGTTACCGGAAAAGTACGTGAGACGGGGAGCTACGATTTGGGTCCTGATATATAAGGGGCTGTGTGGAGAGCACCTAATGAAGTATAGATGTATAGGTATAACAATGTACACCAGCAACTATCGTCCATGGGGGGCTATGGTTACTCACGCCGACCACGCCACCTCCGTAGCAGAGCAGCCACATCTACGCCCGCCCAAAAAGCTGGCATGTTCCAGGCATGAAGCTGTACGGAATTTTATCACGGCGGTATATTCTATATATTGACCACAAGTTCGAATTCAGACGTACAGGGCTTTAGACGTCCCGCGTTTGCTGTACCTCAACAAATGTCTGTAAGGCAACTCATGCGGTACACTAAAGGATCACCCACCTGTCCTTAGCATTGACCAGTGCTCTTCTATTGTAGTTTTGTACGATAAATTATCAAGCAATATGGAGAGCAGCAAGCAGCTTAGGTCACAAGCGGCACTTCTGTAGTCTGTGCGAACGAAAATCCTCTGCTTTTAAACTTACAGATTGGTATATATATATATATATATATATATATATATATATCGCAAATACATATATGTGTGCCGCGTATGTAGAAAGATTGCAATCAAAATAGGCATGCGTCACGCTAAGTTTGAGTACGCATCCTCTCGAGACTGCGAGAGTTGCCGGCCACCATATACACTTTTCCTTTGAATCCCATTTAGAAAGTAAGATATAGGCTTGGTACCTTCGTTGGGGAGAGCCGCCCTCTGAGACTGGTCGGAAGAAAATATATTTTTCAGTACCGTTAACGCTAACAACGTCAACGGGCAGGTGGGTTCAACAAACAAAACACTGTCCGTTCTACAACCAACAACGGCACGCCAGGGGATGGGCCGCTAAAATGCATCTGCTACAAGCCGAGAACTGCCAACAGAAATTACGCGGGTAGACGCTGGTAGAACTAAGGTCGGGTTAGCTAGCACTTTCAACGTGGAGACCTCCTCCGGACACACGTGAGCTTACCGGTAGCTCAGCATCTGCCGAACAAAACAGAATACGCTCTGTGTCGATGCCACTGTCTTGCTACCGCCGCCCTGTGTTGTGGGCCTGGGCCTGCTCTATTCTGCGGCGCTCTAGCCGGCCATGCGCGTCGTGCACACCCAACCGACCACCATCTGACTGACTGACTGACTGAGCGACCAGTGGCGCGGAGTCAAGTCTGCCCCCAAGTTTTCTCCCCGTAGTAGTAGTAGTAGTAGCCGAGAGCGGTGTGGCGGGCGAAGAACGAGGGCAAATGCCAGCAGAGGACGACACTATACCCCCGCGAGCCCCAGCCTAAGGAATTGCATCGGAGGCTACCAGGCCTGGCAGGCCAAGCTGCAGCAGCAGCATCAGCAGCGGGCCAACGAGGAATTATAGCAGGATCTCCCCAGCGGGCCAACGAGGAATTGTAGCAGGATCTCCCCAGCGGGCCAACGGCGAGCAGCACGATCTTCCCAGCGCGACAACGAAGAGGAGCAGGCAGAGAGAGAGAGAGCGCGCAGAGGAGAACGAGCAGGCGCATCTGCAGCGAGTCAATTTGGTGAGGAATGTCGGGAATCCGGCCGGGTTCGTGGGTGCTACTTGGCCGCGGCCGAATGGCCTGCCGCCGCCGCCGCCTCCGTCCGCCCACCCATCGTGCATGCATGTGCGCATGTGATGTGACGGCACTGTGTCCTGCGTAGCTGCGTCGTGCTTCCATTAATTGCGTCTTGTTATTCTCGCATCCGCGTGGTGCCACTGCGCAGGCCGTCATTGTTCCCTGCCCCTGCCCGTTCTCTTCCTCCTCCTTATCCTTCCCATAAGGTTTGCTAGCTATTGCCCCCCGCCCTTCCCGCCTGCCCGCACTGTGGTCGGTCGGTTGATCTCCGTGGTACTACCCCCAGCACTATCAGCGCAAGCACCTGCTTGGCCACTATCGTCGGTAATCTCTTCGTCGTTGTCGTCGTTGTTGTTGTTGTTGTTGTCGTCGTCGTCGTAGAAGAATTGTTACAAGATAGGTTGTTAAAAGGGTTGATCGTAGAGGCAGAGCTTCTTGTGTGTAACAGAATTAAAAATCCTAAAGAATATTTGAGAATTGACAAAATAATTGCCTGATCGAGAATCCCGCAAAGGAGGATTCGAGAGAAAACGTACGAACGGATATAGTCACAGAATAAACGTATACTGAAATTATACGCGTGGGAGGTGTGCAGTAGGAACAGTACAATGTGCGTTATTTCTTGAGCTTGAATTTAACACGACTTGCATTGTTCCGTGAACGTCAATGTAATGCGATTTTTATAATTTATTGAGGATTTAATGTATTGCGCATGCATGTACCTGCCGACGTTGCTGCATTTCGGTCTAGTAGTATTTTGCCAGTACGTGGATGCACTGCGATCGCTTACAATAGGCCAAATGCTGGTATCAAAATTATATTGTTTCACTATCGTTAAATGCAATAAGAACAACGCAAGCGCCTAGCACGTGTTAGCGCCACACGGACTAAACAGTACCAACACTCCTCTCACCCACGAAAGTTATTTAAGTGGGTTTGGTACGTATTGCACGTAGCAGAACACAGCTCGAGTTGGGTCCCATGTTACTTATAATCAAGTTTTCGGGCTGACTCTCAGCCAAGATTTAACGTCCATAGGACTGCTTTTTGCACTGCTTCATAGACAGACCCCCATAAATACAAATGTGCAACGGTGGGGCTCGAACACGCGCACCTATGTGTCTCCTCCGGTTGCGAAGCGCAGACGAATGCACTACGCCACCGGGCTCAACATATTACTTGATAACATCAAATTATGCGTAAAAGCATTTTCATTCTTAAAAAAAATAATGTAATATTTCTACTCACGGAACTCACAGTGGCTATAACGGTTTGTTCACATTGTAAATAGGATAACCCGCCCGGCTCAGCAGTCTGCATAGATCATATAGCTGTAGCAAATTGTTCTGTTTTTTGTTCCATTGAGGCAGCTGTATTAGAAACTTCTATATTTTTGGATCACTATTCGATTATTATCTCTGCCAATGACGGCCAACTCGCTTCGGTTGCATCTGGAAGGGACACATCCATAGTGCATAGGCGGCATGATCAGCGCAATATTGATGTATTTTTGACCTGGTTGACCTCCTGGATCAGCGTTTATGACGCTTTAGATGTGGCTTCAGCATTTGGAGCGCTTCGGGCTACCGTAGGTGAGGTTTATAATTACGCATTTACTGTGCTTATTCTGGACGTGTCTGGTACCTTTTGTGATACCGAGACATTATTTTTCTCCCGGGACTTAGTGGATTGAGGCACAAGCTTTACCGAAGGTATCGTAAGCACTTGACACCCAAAAAAGTGCGTACCTATGCTATCGAAAGCGGCATTTACAAGCTATTTGCCTGGTCAGAGAGCCGTTCTATAAAAATCCGTTTAATGACATCAATTTGGATTCTCGGTTTGTGGAGATATGCTAAGGCATATCTCCACAAACCGAGAACTCGCTAAGGCAGAGCTTTCATCAATTTTAATTTCCAGCACGGGTCACACGATTAGCGAGCACAAATCGACCGCCGACAAACTAAATCTACATTTAGCTATATTGGTTGGATATTAAACTTGTGAAACTCGTGAAATTCGTATAAAACTCGTAAAATCCGTGCACTTATGGGCACCGCTTTGACGAATCACGGCCAAATGAGGCCAGATCTTTTTCGTTGCTTCGAGTTCAGGCCTCTGATATTGAGGGCGCGATAAAGAGATTGAATGTTAGCTGGTCTAGTGGAATCATGGGTGTTTCGGCTAAAGTGTTAGGCTTTTTTGCTATCGCAGCTCCATTGGCAGGAGTAATTAAACTATATTTTGAACAGGGCTACTTCCCTAGATGTCTAAGATCTACCAGCGTAGCCCCATTATTATGCAAGGGTAAAGGAGATAGGTGTCTCGCGTCCAGCTGCCCTTTCTTGGTTGTTGGCTAAATTTCAAAGGTCATAGAAAAGTTAGTGCTACAAAGCTTAACTTGTTATATGAAGGACATTGACTTTCTCTCGTCAGACCAATTCGGCCTTTGTAAGAACTGATCGACAAACTTAGCCCTAGCACATCGTGGCAGAATGTGGTTGACTCGGCTGAAGGGGAGCGGCATTGCATGGGCGTGTTCCTAGACGTGGCGTCCGCTTTCAATTTTCTTGACCATGGATTGTTTACTCAGGTCTTGACCCACGTGGGTTGCACGTACCCTACAGTTAGCGGGTTTAGATCCTATCTTGAGGATAGATCTCAGTTTGTAAAGGTCGGACCTGTTCAATCTTTTTAGCAGCCAGTTGGCTTGGGGACTCTGCAGGACCCTGTCCTTGGCCCCTTAATATTTTTGATATTACTGAACTCTGAACTCTTGAGAATTTGAGAAAAAGAGTCTCAAAAATGTATATTCTTAGAGTGGCTACGCTTACCTACAAAACCTTTTGCGATATACTGTCGGCGGATATAGTATTTTCCTTAGTGCCTAGGTAGAGAAGGCGGCTACGTAGAGCGACAGTATTTGTGGTACCACGGACCAGAAAGAAAGTCAGGTCCCTTTTTCTATTGTGCCGTTTTCCGCATATTTGGAGCGTGCTAGCTGGCCGCATACGATCTCTCTCCTCTCTGAGTGTTTTTGTGCGGGAAGTAAAAAAAAATTTGCTTTCGGATCTGGTATAAAAGACCGATCAGGGTACTGGCAGGCGTTGCATTGCGAAGAGTTGTGGGAATGTTGCTCGATGTATGCGCTGTAGGAGCCGCCATACAGGGATCGGCAATACTGTTGTATTAAGCATATTGTATGCTGTATAATACTGAGGAGCGGAATCACCTAATTAATGTGTACACACTTGCATATATGACATTGTATATAAAATGTCAGTATTTTTTTACTTACGCATGTGTAATGCAGTTTCCCAAATAAATCAGGTTATAAATCTGAATTTGTTCACCCTGGCTCAAATTTTTAACAAAATGTCATGCAAGGCACTTAATTTGCCTTACCCTAAATGTAGTTTCAACAACTGTGGTCTCGCCAGCATTATCTGCTAGCATGATATATTTAAAATAATAATTATTTGATTGTTTAGGTATTTGCGGAAAAGTGAGACGAGAAAACACAGAAGAGGAGAGATAACAAAGAATATATATATATATATATATATATATATATATATATATATATATCTATATGCGGAAAGAGAGAGAATAAAAATAAACATTGAAGTTATTCAAATGAACCGCAAACGGTCAAAAAATATCAATACAAACAAATAGGAATCAAACAAGGCAGGAACATGCGGAGTCGCTCGCTAGGTAGCCTCAGTTGTTCCGCCACTCACTCCGTCGTCGTCCTGCGCAAGTATCAGGGCACAAAAACACGTTGTGCTGCTAGCAAGACCGGATCAAACTCAGACGAGTCCATTTCGTTGATTGTGTAGGTCATCAGAACATCGAATAGATCGGTTGGCAGCTACATCAGGCAGTGTGGCGTTTCCTCCGCAAACGGCGTCGTTTCGTCTTGGCCGACTTTGTCCGAGAGAGCTGGAGAGAGAGAAAGAGAGAGAGACAGATAGAGACAGAAAGAGAGAGACTGAGAGATAGAGACAGAGAGAGAGAGATGGTGTTGGCGACTGGCGGGGGCATTTCGTAACTGGGCCACACTGATAGTCGCTGAGCAGCAGCAGCAGCCAGCGACTCGTTGGCCGGAAGGTCGGAAATGGGCAAACGGTGCGGTCCCGGGCGGTCGGGGCAAATGCGACTTGCTTTTTTTGTTGCAACGCTTGCGAGCAATTCGATCTCCACATACATCGGCGCACGCATCATCGGCGTGGCTGTATGTGGCAGCGTGTGTGTGTGTGTGTACGTTTGCGTGTATTAGTGTGTGTGTTTGCCTATACGTATCCAGGTTCACATGTGCGTATCTGCTCTGTGTGTGTGTCCAGGCGCAGCCCATGTGTGAGTGTAGACAGAGGAAGATGTAGTGCAAGCTTGTCTTGTTGCAAGCTCAACGACAATGATCGTGGTCTTGGTGATGATGATGATGCTGATGGTGGTGGTGATGATGATGATAGTGGTGATGATGGTGGTGGTGATGATGGTGGTGGTGGTGATGATGGTGGTGATGATGGTGGTGGTGGTGCTGGTGGTGCTGGTGGTGATGATGGTAAATACGCCGGGGGCAGATGCATGGGATATGGGGCACACAAACTCAATGGTTGCGGAAAGGTAGTTTTGATGCCATCTTCTTCTTTCGTTCTCTTTCGTCATTTCCATTATTCGCTGTATCTCGCGCCGCTCTCTCTTTGCTCTCCCTCTCTCTTTCTCTTGTGCGACTCCTCTGTGCCCTCTGATAGGATAAATGCCAGGCCGCATCTTACCAGGTCGGCTGCCATGGATCAGACCGACCGACCAACCAACCGCCCGAGGCGTGAAGACAGCCTAAACAGGACACACAAGCCACCGACCGATACGAAGCGACGAAGGCACATTGAGACGCGAGCGCGCCCGCCAAAAAAAAACAGGAACTGCCACCACAAGAAATGGAAGTCGTCGACCATCGACAACATATTTGTAACCGTTGATGTTTCTCGTTGCTCTTTCCCAGCCCTCCACCCCCCCCCCCCCATCTCTCTATCTCCCCCCTGTCTCTCTCCCCTCTCCTTCGCGCGCTCTGCTATTCTCTATCACACACACTCTCTCGCTCACTGTATATACACCTCTATCTATCTCTCGCGCTAGCGCTTGTAGACGCGCACATTTGCTTGGCCGTCTTCCCTGTCTCTAAATGTGTCCGTATTTATCCTTCACACGCTCTGCGGTTTTTCATCCGGCCTGTACTTTAGTGTAGGCAGTCGTAGTCTAGTAGGTGCAGCAGTAACAGCTGCCCTACTAGTCCTGGATTCCAATTGCTCAGGATCATGCGGCGTGTCGGTTAATAGATGTACTGTTGACGACGAAGGTGTCCAATGTTGCATGTTGTTGTCGGTGCATGCGCACGCTTGTGTGTGTACAAATTAAAAGGTATATATATATATATATATATATATATATATATATTAAACACTTGTCCGCTTGTCGTTGCCGAAAAAAGTACATACATTACAACGCGGTTGCTTGCCGTTTGATTGACTGCAATTTCAACCGCAATTTTTGACCGCTCAGTCACAGCGCGAGGCAATGACAACACACATCAAGAAACGGCATACACGGTACGACCAGAAACGACCACCCAAAGGGCATTTGTTTGACGACTGTCTGCTGGCATGCTGAAAACGACGATGACAACGACAATGACGATAACGACGACAACAACAACAACATGGAAAACGACGCATTGAGCAAGAAAAGGAAATCGTCAGAGTTTACCAGGTGGCTGAGGGGACAAAGCAGGGGGGACATCGCTCCTCCGTAGCGGGGCTCGTAGCTAACTGTTAGACGACGACGACAACAATAACGATGACAACTACGACGCCAACAGCAACAACAACAACAACAACTACATCAAACAGAACAACAAAAACAACAGCAACAACGACAACACAAAATAACGATGGAGATGGCAGCACCAACATCCTCATGGCTGTCTCACACGCGTGCTCTCTATAGGCAGGCGGCCAACGACCACGGTGCCCGGTACATACGATCTATGTATGGGCAAGAAGCTGGAGGCGGAATCCGAGCCATCGTCTCGACAACGGGAGCGAGCGAGCGAGCATAAAATTGTCAAACATGATCTATGAATCAGGTTCCGTTAGGTGGTGTGGCGGCCTACTCAGCCCTACGGAACAACGTTGAGAATAGTGTGAGGGGGGAATCGGTTTGCCATCGCCGCCCGGTGCACTTGCGAACGCTCGTGTGAGCGACACAGCTCGAGTTGAAAGTAGCACACAGGGTACACGTAGTAGCAATGAAAATATCAGAAGCGCCAGCAGCAGCAACATTCACAACCCACAACAACAACACCAACCACAACAACAATACCAACCACGACAACAACAGTAAACAGTCTCTGCAGTAAAGATAAATCGATTCCCTAACCAGGGACGGCGGATGGTGAAACCAACCGGTGACGAGATCGGTCGGCTTGCGTCGGTCCCGGACATGGGATCGGTGGGCGTTCTGACAGACCACCATCGAACAGCACCGAGAGCGAAGAAACAAGAAAACAAATACGACAAAGTAAAGGAATAGGTACAGAACATTCTATCGAGCCTGTTGAAGGCATTGTCCAGGACAAAGATCGATGCCTCTCCCACATGTCATCTTCTTTTCCTTCTTCTTGTCGAAGTAGGTCGTCGTGGAAAGAGGTGTCAGGTGTGTGTTTGTGTATGTGTGTGTCAACGAAGACCTTTCCCTGAAGACCAAACGGCCCTGCAAGCGAGGCTATGTTGTCTGTGAGAACACGGCAATATTGGTTGATCGGCATCCTGATGCACCGACATCGTGGCCTGGTTCTGACGACGCCCAGCAGACAATGGTCACATGAGCCGCGCGACTCTACATGCAAGAACTGCTTTTATTAAAGGAATACACCAACTCAATTAGCTGCCCTAGATGATCAATGATAATAGCGTCTTTGGTGCTTTCCATTGGCTAACCTCTAACGGATTAAAGGCTGGCTTTTACGTAACTACAACGTAAAACATAGATTCGTATTAAAGATACTTTATTATAAATCTATTCTCCTATATATATATATATATATATATATACTTCAACAGCACGTAAAAAGGCTTAACAACTTATAAGCACACGTTTTTTAAGTTTTTTTTCAACTTATAAGCACACAACATTTACCGGACAAAAATCATCAGCACGTAGGTCCCTCGTGGCCAATCTAAGACACTTGCATACCTTAGCAATGACTCCCTCAGTTTTACCTGCCTTCCCTAAGGTCTCAAAGGCAAAAGGTCGAAAATCTATAAAGTCTCCGATAAATGCATATTTCCGACATTTATTTCTCTCCGCCTGCAAAACAGCGTAGCCAGTCTGGGCAGCTCCGTGATTAACCATAAAATGTGCAAAAGTGTCAGTCTTGGTAGCGTCCCAGACGAGTGTGCTCCCGCCTTCAAAAGCCGTTAGGGCCACCCCGTCAGGTCGACGGGAGTCGTTTGTCTACAAACCTGCGGGTTATATTATATATATATACAGGGTGTGACTGGAAGGTTTTTAAAGCGATGCATAGAATTGTAGAGCTCGTTAAAGCAAATATTTTTTCCAATAGAACATGGTCTCTAAGACGTCTTGTTTCGGAGTGAGAATGAAATTACTACAATTTGTGACAATGGTGTTTTTGTCCGACTTAAGGAGCACAAAATGTGCTGTTGCGAGACAACCAGTCCTCCTAGACAGAAACTAAGCACACGTTCGTGTTCGTGATAAAATTCTGCTCCATCTGAAGAATATGCAAGGCCGGTCAGAAGACGCGACACGGTCGCTTAGAAGAGAATTCGCCAAAAATGAAGTTCTTTATTAACGTTCACGCCAAATACTTCAAAATCATAATCCTACAACCATTCACAGCGCTAAAAACGGACACTTTACTTTGCAGCTCTGTGAGCTCCTGCGGATTTTTCTTTACCTCCTCTAAAGTCTTGAAACGTTCTCCCTTCAATTTTTTATCCGTGGATACAGCAAAAAGTCGCACGTAGCCAGGCTTGGCGAACAGGGAAATTACGGAAATATAGAAAAGAAAAATGTTTCATCAAATAATCCGAACTCTGTAACAATGTCTACGCTGGTGCGTTGTTGTAATGGGGCCCCAAAAGTTGTTTGCTCAGAATCCAGGCCTCTTGCATCAGATACAAATTTTGCGGTAATATTTCTTACTGGTCGTAGCACCATGTGGCAAAAATGCGTGAGAGATGATTCCCTTATAGTAGAAAAATAACAGCCAAAAACATCTTAGTGCTGGAGCTACGCTGTCTGAATTTTTCTCTGGATCCTTTCCTTGGAACACCACTGGCAGGATTAGGTTTTGGCCTCGAAGTCGTAAATGACTTATCTCCTGTAATCACTCTTTTAAACAGTCCGTAATTTCCTGCTACCGCCTGAAAACTCAATTCCGTCATTTCCCGACGGGCGTTCTATTGCTGGATGATCAGCATATTTGGAGCGAACTCTACTGACGGTACCACGTACGCAGTGGTTCAGGACACAGCGTGTTACTTACCCTATTACCCTAAGCAGTTTATAGCATATTCGCCACTTTAAAACATATGATTTGGTTTTTAACACAGAACTTGAAGCAAATTCGTTGCTTCTCTTTGTTAGGATCCTTGCCGGCTTTTTCGCTGAATCTCGTGTTCTTCATTTCTTTGAACAAAGCTTAAACAATAAACGTCGCCACTAATTGGCAAACAAATTGGCTTGTGTGTAAACAAACCGTAAGATCTTGATGATTTCGGTAATCAAATTCAAAGCACCTTAAGATCACATAGTAGAAGGGAACACACATTAGTGTTTTCCGTTGCGACTTTCTGTCTGCGGGGTTTTACAGTGCTGTGATCTTGGGAACCCTATTCCGTGAATCTGTGCTCCATTCCTGGTCAAACGGTAGTTGCCCAGATTATTCTCTTTATCTGGACTTTTTACTACATTATATGTTAAATAAAAGCACGCATTTATTGTCGTTGTGGGAAAGCCTTTGAAAGTAATCGACATCAAATGCAGAGGCTTCGACCAAGCATCCTATACAACATTGCAGACACACCTTGAAGGATTTCAGTGTGCTACTTCCAGGTTTTTTCACCCGGTGGCTCCAATTGCCTTATGTGGCAACCGGTCGGCACGTTTGTACTTGCAAACCGGTTCGACAACAACGCCGTTGACTTCTCAAAATTACCCGCTGTTTATCATTATAGTGCGATGACCATCTCTACCATCACCTAGTCTAGCAGCCGAAAAGTTACGTTACCACATCTCACATAATTGGCTGCTTGCGATGAGGGTTCCACTACTCGCTATGAGCGCGATCATGGTGAGATGATGTAACACAAGCTAGACACGTCAAAAGGCAAAAGTGTGACGTTTTGATAGGACTCAGCTAAGATGCAGGCGACGATAAACGAGAAGCTTGGCGGTAAGCGGAGCGCGTCGAAAGCCCAGCGTTACAATCCGCCAAACAGTTGCCTCACAGCCGACGCCGACGCGAAAAGTATAGTAGGTGAATCGCAAGCTTAGTGAGTAGTCAAATGGGGATCGACGACGACGACAACGTAGCCGGAGGTGAACGAGAACCTAAGGAAAGGTGAAGAGGGAAGGGCTGCCGGATAGGAGACGATGCTACTGCCGCCGCCACTACCGCTGCTGATAGTGGACCGACAACAACGACATCGGCAACGACACATTGCCGACCCCGATGGCGACAACGAGCTGACTGACGAGCAAGTCGAAAGCAAGTCGAAGCCAATGCCCCATCCAGCGCTGTGCGAGCACGCTAGGTACAAGCAAGCATGCAAGCAAGCAAGCACGTAAGGCAAAGTCGACGCCCGTCGCCCGATGATTAATGATGCCTGCCCCATCTAACCGGCAAGTCGGCGCGGGCAGTGGGCCTGCGCCGTTCTGCCATCCGCTCCTTACCGATGATTCCTGGAGTACGTTCGGGAGTGAGCAACCCCATCCTCCCTGCCCTTCCCCGCCGTGCACCCCAACGACCAATAATACATTCTGCTGGTCTTTCTCCTGCCACTGCTACTACTATTACTACACTCTGCTACGACTACGGCCACTAGTCGACTGTTTGTCGCCCTCCTCTTTCTCCTGCTCCTAGGTCCCCTCCTTGTCTTTCGAGTTCCTCTGGGCCCCCCCTGGACTCTTCCTTACTTTACCCCATTACCCCCCCCCCCCCCCCCTTAATACCTCCGATCGCTTAAGCAGCAGGCGTACTCTTTTGAAATCCAAGCCACAGCGGCATCGGCGGGCGGGCGTCCGTCATCTAGCCAGCCGGTCCGATGGCAATGGATGCAGGCAGCAAAAAGGGCGCCCGGTCGTGAAGGGCGCTTGAACCTCCGATCCAGGGACCAGCAGTCAGGTCGGATGGCAACAAGCGGGTGCTTGAGCTCGGCCGTCACTGACAACTACGACGTCGGTAACAGAACAAACTCGCCGGGGGAAGTTCTTCTTTCCTTCTAAAAAGGAGACTCCATGTCATAGTTTTGCCCGACGGTCCGGGAAAAATGTCGTACAGCCGCCGCCACCGCCGCTGCTGCTGTACATGCGGCGGAAGGTACATGCAGTGCAGGTAGTAGTTTACTGCACTGCCTGTGCCGAAACGCTTTCTGCCCACTTGGACGAAGTTACCTCAGCAGTTAGTCATAGCGTGAAATGTTCTCCATACAGCATTCTGGCTCAGCTTATTGTTAGTGCACAGGATAGTGCTCGACCGAAGTCCGTTAACGTAATATAGTGAAAACCAATTCACTCGCTAGTAACTTTCTAGTGACACAAACTTTAGGGCGACTAGTTTCAAATGTTTTTTCCTAATGTTTTAATAAGAATTCTTTCACATCATTATAATGCAAGTATTATAATTTCATTTCCTGTTATATATATATATATATATATATATATATATAAATATTCACCGACGGTCCTGCATTTACGACAGACCGTTGGAAGAAGAGAATACAAGCAAATTGACATATACTCTGAAGACTTACCATTAATATATATATATATATATATATATATATATATATAGAGAGAGAGAGAGAGAGAGAGAGCAGAGAGAGAGAGAGAGAGAGCAGAGCGAGAGAAAGAGCCGCTTATGGTTTTGCTTGAGCTTAGATATTATGGTCAACATTTTGTAGCATGTTACACTAACTAATCAGGACGACCGCTTCTTTTTATTGATTGTTTTGCGAAATTAACCAGCTTACTGCTGTCCAGTTACTTACGTGCTGTTAGTTAGCGACGGTAGTTTAGTTGTACTCCCGGAATTCCGTTGCTAGTGCGCGCACTGTAAGGCAAATGCTATACAACATAGCTGTTAGACCCTACAAGCCGTTTCTAACAGCCGGCGATAGCTTACCGACAATCACGATGTCGATTTGCTTGACACAAAAAAACCATTAGCCAATGGCAGGCCTTTCTATTTACGTCTTATTTTTTATTATTAAAGTACACCTTGTTTATGTATGTAAATATGAGCATAGTTTATATGATATACACAGTAAAATCGGTTTATCAATAGTCTGGTTGGTGCTGAGAGAGCGACGGCTAAATTCGGTACAGCCCTCTCTGGGTTTGTGAGTGGTCAGACATCCCACGCTGGGCCTTATGCAAGAGTTTTTAGGGTAATTTGAACTTCATGCATGACAAAACTGGAGTTAGCCTAATGACAAGGCCAGTATGTTCTCCCGGCCTGAATCCCATCGAACATGTGTGGGGTGAAGTAAAACGACGAGTTAGAGCCAGGATTGCAGCCTCAGAATTACCTTCGGATCTTATACCATGAAATAAATCGCATACTATTGTATATAGCTACGATGACCCGAGCCTCGCCGTACTAAATTCACAAACATCATAGCACAGAAAATTTGAACGTGGGTAAGCGAGCCTATTCCTCTCAGTGATGTGCGTTGCAGCCTTATCTCCGAAGCTAAAGCAGCACATACATTTATCTGTAGTGTAAAACCGCTGGAATGTGTTAACTCTTTTCCAGATTTTAGCTTTCGGTTCCATAATATGGGATCGATTTTTCCATAGTACATTGCGGACAGGTGCCGAGCAGCAATTGCACCCGGGTACTCGGAGGTAAGAGATGTCCGAAGGCTGTTCCTGAATATTGTAGTGCGACTCTAAGTTTCAATTTGTTTTTATGTTGATTTATAGCCTTGGTAGCGTCTAAGGACATCTCTTGCTGGCAAACATTGCACGACTTAGGAAATATTAGCAGTTCACACACACATATATATATATATATATATATATATATATATATATACAAGGTAGAAGGGCTGCACTGATGATGTGGTGCCGTGTGCTAGTAAGATTAACAAGCACACTACGAGTGATGTCTAGGCTGAGGCTACGACGTCTACGAGCAGTGTGTGTTCTTCAGGTGTTCTGTCCCAAAGTAGAACGAGGAATTACCTTTCTTTCTCAAATTGACGGATTGAGGCGAGACTATGAAGGAGGACTTGCTTCAGAAGACACTCGATCGTTAGCGGGAACACTCACTGCATGTACATGAGTTGTCGCCCGAACCTAAATGGATGCAAGATTGACGAAAGGCTTTCGTTCCTTGCGCGGTCGCAAAAACGCTTCTGACGCAAGTTGTTGGCTCTGAATGCGATAGCGACGAGAGCACCGGAACCCAGCTGTGCGTGGGGTTCCCGTGCGCTCTTGATCAGCAAACACAACAACTGATCCCCAAAGCGTTGAAGTTCTCCACCGCGCTCTGCAGCCCTCTCGCGGCTTGCAAAATGACTCTTGCCACCAACGTCAAGGCCTCCAGGGATAGCCGTTACACCTCTGATTTGTATGTCGTCAACACTTGGAAAAAATAGAGTTTCCTCTTTTAAGCAATCGCGCCGCTCGTCTTTCGCCGAGCGCAAGCCAGCCCGAATGGCAGTGTCCTTGAACAAGTATGTACACGGCACAGATGATGGCGGCTTTAACAGCTCCCAGAGGGATCATCGCCAAGATGCAGGCAAAAACCCGCTCTAAATCTTGCTTTGGGTTGGATGGGCAAAATTTGTTCACACATTGTCTCAAAGTTACTATTGCATGTTAATGCCTTTTTTCGATTAGCCTTTTTCTTAGTTCTTGGGGAGTACTCAGATACTTTTTGCGCGTACCTATTAACGGTGGCTGGATGCCGCCGCAGATAGGAATTGTGGCAAATTCCTTCCCGTCTGTCTCTTCTACGTGTACAAGACATACGGTATACGGCTGATATAAAGAGCACACAGTAATAGAAGTCTGAAATTTTCTGTCGTTTGTAGTTGCATCCGTCTAGTGACTGCACTGTTTATCTTTGACTTGGTCCAGCATGGTTTGTGTACAAATGGTTAGCCCGACACGTTGTTCACGGTGAATCGTATGCAGCGTTCAGACGGGTACTACACGCTAATACCGGCTTATATATACATATATATATATATATATATATATATAGGCCGTGCATTTTAGCAATCACTTCGAATAAAAAAGAAATTAAGGCCAGTGCCGATTTTTTTGTGACCGTCACCTTTCGAATAGCAAACCTTCGAATAGCACAACGGTGATGCCTGTCCGGTGCTTTTTCTTTCGGGTTCAACTGCATTTGCTGGCCGATCAGGCATTGGTCCATAAAACTACAAAATCAGAGTGCGCGACTGCGCAAGGCACTTTTAACAGGCGCACAAAAAGTTGCACAGCCGTCAGGCACACGGAAAATGGCGAACAAAGAACAAATCAAATGTCCGCAGCGGTAGTACGGATGGAGGTGGAGGAGGAGGATGAGAGGGTGGGGAAAATGTGCGAATAAGACAAAAAGTGCCTGCCATTCGCCGTACTGCTTTCGACAACGATGATGAGGACCAAGGCACGAAGGACGAGCTCGCTTGCTTAGCTCGCTTGCTCTCTTCCACCGATACCGTTATCATCTCCTTAAGAAATCTGTAAGCTGACTGGAGAACGGGGAAAAAGCAAAAGAGAGAGAGAGAGAGAATAAGAGGAGGGGGGAAAAGTTTAGCGTTGTCCATTGATGTTTCCGACCTAGTGCTATATGATTCCCTGTCTGGCAGGCTGATTTGAGCTGAGTTGAGTGAGACGATGCTCCTCAGCATGTCGGATCTAAATCCAGTGGCCTGTCGTTTGTCTGGTGTTAATGTGACGCCGGCAAAGACCTGCGTTTGATGGCTCCCAGCGTCACTTACTCTTGTCTCAAAAGAGCACGCGTTTGTACGTGTATATATATATATATATATATATATATATATATATATATATATATGTATTTATGTATGTCTGCATACCCAAGCATGCATGCGTATAACTATGCGTGACACTGTGGGGGTGTGTTTGTGTGGATGCTGTATGTATACCCATATACATGATATGAGTGCGCCTGTATGCGCTGTTTCCTACTATATCTCATCGTAGTTTAGCCCCGCACACAGGCGAATTGTCTTCCTCAGCCTCCTGCTTTCCCAATTAGCTTTTGGAGCCATCCATAGGGATCCTTCGCAACAGCCGCCGCAGCCGCAGCAGCGGCAGCAAGTCAGAGTGCACGGCTTTCCATCTTTTTTGTTTGTTTTTTAAGCTTCCTTCTTCTCTGCCTTGTTCTTCTTCCCTTCCTGGCGCTGCTGCTGCTACTGCTGTGACGGCTCGTTTCTTGGCCGCCCCGTATCCCTGAGTTCCCAGCCGGGTCAATCCCTCGTGGTGGCCGCTGGCTCTCGCCGGATAGCTGCAGCAGCACTCCCTGTCTCTGAACGGGACAGGCGCTCGTGCGAGTGGTTCCACCCAATTGAAGACACGCACAGGGGAGGGGCAGTGGCACCACCACCACCGTCGCCGCCGTCACTGCCCTGACCCCATCTCTCTCGCATTTGAAGTCGTCGTCGTCGCCAGCAGCAGCAGCATCGACAGTGGCGGTAAGGCACCTCAACGAGGAGAACTCAATAGGACGAAACGTTGAAGAGGCGAGAAGAAGCTAGCCCTAGCGCTACACTACGGGGATTAGCGCCTGCGCCGCCACCATCGGTGACGCCCGGGACATCACGACTCTTAAAGAAAATGGTTTGTGTTGACGCTAGCTCTGCGTCCACTCTGTTGTTGTTGTTTTTGTTGTTGCTGTTGCTGCTTCTGCTGTTGTTGTTGCTGATGCCGCCGCCCCCGTACTGTTGTTGGTAGAAATGCCCCACGGTAGTCGTCATCTAGAAGAGATGAGCGAGCGGCGCTGCGCCGGGCTCGCTGAGTGCCCAACATCACAAGCCTCAGTAGCTATAGCGCATATGATGAACCTACCTACGTACGCACGCACTTTCAGCTAGCTAGCTAGCTGAAGAAGCGTCGTTGTCTTTATTTTTTAAAAGTACACATACGCCCACATACACAGCCAGGGACACCACGCACACATTGACTTTACTCGCCTGCATGCGCACACAAGCAGACAGATAGACACGCAGGAAGATGAGGGGAATAGAAGGAGACGAAGAAATAACGAGGACGACGAGGATGAGGCCGATGGAAGGTAAGGATAGTTTGTTGTCAAGATGACGATGACGATGATCATGATCATGATGTTTATAAGGATGATGCTGGCAGTGGTGATGGTGGTGGTGGAAGCAGACCAGTCGAGAATAGCGCAAAGACATGGAGCGGAGGCGGGAAAGATATACAGACAGAGCGGAGGCAGGATGGCAGGCAGACAAGCAGGCGAGCCGCTGCTGGCGTATGAGATAGGACAACAAGAAGAGCAATGTTGTGCGGCGCTGCCGCACTTGAAAAGGATCATCTTCGTTTCCTTAGACTCACAAGGACTTCACGCGCTTCACATGCGCGGCGAATGGATGTCAACCGGCCTCCTCAGCATTGGCAGCACGAGCAAGTAGCGGCACAGTAGTCGCCCCGCATGAGTTCGAACTGCAGCTGCAGTCTATAGCCTCACCGCTCACCGCTATACGTATCGTCGTCGTTGAAGTCTCGAGTGTGCGTACGCGTGAGGTGCGCGCAGAGATGCGGCGAAAACTGTCATCAAATTTCCAGCATTCGATCTCCCCCTTCCTGTGCCTTCAAATGCGCTTAGCGCCGGTCGTTGCCGGCCATCTCTCTCTATTGGCCAGCTCTCAGCTCGCCTCTCACGCCGCACGCCGTTCAAAGTGGCCCGGTCCGGCCCGCCCCGCTCCGCTCAACTATTCCCTTCCGACATTCTGACGGCGAACACGCCACCGAGTGTGAAACACAAGCGCAGTAGCGCCGCCGTTACGGCAGCCAGCCGCCACTCTAGTTGGAACGGGGACAAAACGAGGCAAAATAACACCAGCAGATATTGTGTATTTTGCACCTCATGCTTAGGTGTTTTCGATCCAATCACATGGACGAACGTCAATCGACCCGCACGACGTTCGAGCAGCCCCGACACGCCCGCGACCGCCTATTTCAAATCGATCCGCAGTTAAACAACCGCAGCATCGAGTGCAAAGCTGTGTTGCCCAATGTCACGACGCACGCAGTGGCTAAGAGTGCTGACGTGAGCTAAGGACCGCATGCGATGTTTGCAGAATTATATGGGAGATCTGTTGCCAGTATGACATACGTTGTAAGGCCCTGCCGCTGCACTGAGAATATGCACTGCAACTGAAAAGGTCTCAGCTTAGAGATTTTAGATGATGTTTTACATCTGAGGCTGATCGCTGTAGTATGGAATTAGGTAAGGCTTTTGGCTATATTCTTCTCTATAGGCGGCCGAGGTGTGCCGGACGCGGTCATGATGATAAGACCCGCAATCGTGTCGTCATTGACCTAGGCTGTGGACAGGGTTGGAGCATTACTGGAGGGTGATGGGTGGGATGCTGAACTCTAAAAGCTGACTGACAGATTATCGCCTTCATTCGACTCCCCTTTCTATGATAGAGCTAACTAGAACATCTAGACAAACCCTGCAAGAAAGCCTGATTAGCAAGCCTGATTGATTGAGCCCTTTCGCTGCTGATAAAGCCAGCGTTGAGCCGTTAGTAGTTAAGGTGCTGTAACTTGGTAACCAGCTCGCAAATTAAAACTCTTTTGGGCGACGAGACGATGGGCATAAGCGCGGGACTGCGGCTTGGCGTTGACCTAGTCGTGCCCTACCGATGTTGTCTGTTGTAGACGCGTTGGCCCGTCATGGCCTACCATGCGCCCTAAGTGCAGGCAGACGAGCATGTAACTCCGCTTTAAATGACACCTTTGCTCGGGCATTGAGATCTGCCGGCTTTCCCTGTGTACTGAAACCCTCGGGTAGTTTTTATAAGGGTCGATGGAGAAGACCTAACCCTCCGACTCCCTTTGTGTGTGACCGCATGATTGTGTAGGACGCATTTGTAAACGGCTCATTAGCCTCTTCAATGGCCGGTGCAGGTGCGGACTGAGAGACAAATTATACTAACAGGTGGTTGGTAAATGCAAATACAGAAAATATTTTTGTTGGCTTTCTTTACTAATATTGTCCGCTGGCTTTTGAAACAATGGGGAGTCCAAGACGTCTTACACTTAAGCTGATTCAAAGGGTAGGTCCTCAACCTTCTGAAGGCAGACTCGAGAGCTTCCGAATTCTTGCGTCAGAGGCGATCGCTTGATAGTCAACAAAAAATGTAGCCTGGGTTTAGGCTTATTATTAAACTAGGCTAATCCTGGTTAAAGGACTACGTGTTTGCGCGGAAACACTTTTTCACTTCAAAATTCTTGCAGAAAAAAAATGTATTAGGTATTTAAGATTATTTATTTACTTCTGCCACCCTCGTAAAATGGAAAATGCAATCGTTCTTTCAAATTGAGGTTTTGTAGTGCTCTCTCTCTCCATATATACATATATATGGCTGGGCGTACTCGTTTGGGCATCTTACTTTAGGTCAAATAGACCTGGGGCTAGATCCTCAGTAAAGAAGTGCCGGCTTAAGGATCTGAATGAACGAATTTAGTTGAACTGTCATGATTATGAATGAATCATGGATGGAATGTATGGAATACGCAATCGTTCTTTCAGATTGAGGTTTTGTAGTTTTCTCTCTATACTCATATATATATATATATATATATATATATATTTATATATATATATATATATATATATATATATATGTGTGACTGGGCGTACTCGCCTGGACACCTTACTTCTGGTCAAATAGACCTGCCACTAATTGTTCAGTAAATGAATGCCAGTTTAAGGAAATGAGTTAATGAACTTAGTGGAACTGACATAAATATGAATGAATTGTCGAATGTCGATTAGGTAGCCTGGCGCCTAAGTGGCTTTCTTCATTGTTGTGTTTGTCAGCGTTCGCTGTTGAGTTACGCTGTTGGCGTACGCGAGTGCGTTTGGCTTAACAAACACGTCGTCCAAGGTAATCCGGGTGCTGCCACTAGATTGCGAGGACACAGAACAAACAACTCAGTTAATTGATCAATACCATCCCTAAAAGGGTACCACCACAAAGAGCCATACTTCAACGGCAACACCCGAAATCGCACAATCGGTTCAATTCAGTCGACACATAATGTCGCCTACAGCGTCTACTAAGCGGTTCATTAGTTGCCAGTAGGCTGGTATTTAATGAGACAAACCGAGACAAGAACAAAGAGTACAGTCGCTATCTGACTAGTGTAGTGAGCGCTGGCATCATCTGGACACCGTCCATCTACTGTTAGTTTGTCCAGATCTACTGTATAAGTGGTGGTCTCCGTGAATGATTGAAGTTATTTGTACTGTTGTTGTTGTCACCGTTGTTTTCTTTACTGTTCCTCTAAAGTACCTAAGCGGGCAATTCGTGGACGCCTGACATACGCATCTGGCAGTATATATCTTGCTCCTGATTCCATCTGATTGCACCCGCATGCACGCATAGTGTAGTTTCTCCTGCACAACGCCAACACACGAGTAGCTGTTTGTTTTGGCTGTATAGGAATAATAATTGCATGCGTTTTGTTGCGCGGGGGTGTTGTCATCAGTTCGGCTGTCAACCCTTTTGCCTCGGATGAATGTCATGTACTCAGACCAGTGTTCAATATGTACCCATGCCAGTAGGCGACGGGTAAAACGAGAAAAAGAACTAAGCAAAACGACAGAGTATATTGCCGATGTACCTAGATTCCAAAGAGCGCGTCAGGAAAAAATAGCGCTAGACAGGACAACCAGAAAGAAGGACAAGCATGGGGAGGAAGTAGACCAGGACAACGGCTACTACTACTACTACTACGACGACGACGGCGACGACGAAAGATTGCCGAGTGATCTATGAAGTTAAAAATTAACACCGCCGCAAGTCAGCTCTACGTCGAAACGCCCCGACTAGGCTGACTCTTCGAACCATTTCTTTCAAGAAATGAGACGTCGAAGACCCCCGCACCCCCCTTTATACCTAACTTTGAGCTTCAAGCCAAAGGCGCAGCGGAGAGACTGGAATTGCCAGTAAGCATGGACGGAGACGAAGACGACGACGACGAACACAACGGCCGCAAAGGAGAAGAAAAAATGAAGAGGAGAAGGCGGTGGTGGTAGATGAGAAAGCCAACTGACGCCAAAGAGGTAGACGTTAGATAGGTCTATAGGTGGTGGTCGGCTGGTAGATTCTAGATGAGGATAGCAGATCCGTGGCTGTGCTCTTCATTCGTCTTGCTTAAAATTCTGCTGGATCAGCCGGTCGTTCGTGCAGTCTTCGAGTCCCCCCCCCACTGCCCCTCCGTTGTTGCTTAGCTGGTGGGCACGAGCTATTTGGCCGGTGGTTGGCTGCTTTGCGGCGGGCTTTACCGTTGTTGTTGTTGCTACTGTTGTTGCTGTTATTGCTACTGTTGTTGCTGCTGCTGTTGCTACTACCTGTCGGCTTCTCGGCCTGTCGAAAGTGTCGGAGCTGTCCGATCCTGCGATCAACGAGATACAACCGCCGATCTCAACTGGAGAAGAAGGAAAAGCGGAACAGGAGGATAAAAAGGAAGGAGACGAAGAAGACTTCACGTGTTCACGTGCGCGTCACAGAGCAGACCGTCCGACACTTATCCAACTCATTGGACGACTTCACTGCTCGATTCATCGTGTTGCCACCGCGATATATTTTATCTTCTGCCGGTGTACGAGCATGCAAGTCAGTGCCTCGAAGCCCCTCGGTACACTCACCTCCGGGTCGGTCATCTTGAGCCTCGTTCGTGAGCAAGTGAACGAGATCGAGCGAGCATGTTGTACATGCCCGTTGTCTATGCGTGCAGTTACCTCCAGAGGCTCCAAAAGGAAGAGTGGAAGAACGGCTTGGGAGGGGGGTAGGTGACGATGAGAGGAAAATACGGGGTGTCCGGCAGTTGCTTCGAATATCGGCCGGAGAGATATTCGCTCTCGAAGTCTCTTGCCGCCATTTCGTTTGGCAGCCGTCTTGCCGGAGAAGGAAAAAAACGCGCTACAGCGGCGACAACGAATAACGCGAAGAATCAGAAGACGGGAACAACGATAAAGATGGGCTCGCTAAATTGGATGAGTAAGGGAACGACCGGGAAAAGGAACAACGACCAACGAAGATGATGATGTTCGCTGGGTTTGCGGTCGGGCGTCGAGCGCAACAGGCTAATTTGAAGCGTAACCTAATAGAGGTAGGTAGCAGCGTCTGACAGGCAGCCGAAAGAAGAAGAGGCAGAAAGTCGAGAAGCAAACGAGAGAACAAGAGCGAGCGAAACAGGTTTGCTTCGCTGTCAAAAAAAATACGCACAATAAGCAGGCATGCAAGCGTGTCAGCTTCAGTTTTATTTGGCATTCATTATGAACGGCTGATCTCATGATAGTCAAACGCTATGTACATATGTATACGTTCCTAATCAGTATATACTATATAAGCACACGTAATCTGTAATTATTTGCTCATAATTGCATCGAAATCACAAACTGCATAAGCAATGCTGAATCAGATATGCACGACAGCTTCAGTTTGATATAGTACTTATTTTGAATGGCTATACGATTTGAACGATGATAGTCAGAAGATATATACATATGTACACGTATCTAATCAGGTAAACACATGCATTTCACAATTATTTACTCGTATTTATTTAAAAATCATAAATGTATAACCAATACCGGAAATAATGCTGAAAAGATATGATGCGTCAGCGTGCAATCTACAGGGGCACCCGCTTTACGAACTATACACACACTCCAATAGTTCACTAGAAGTTACTCTTGGCTCATGCAGAATCTAAAAACGTATTGCTTATTTAATGAAATATATAATTGTAAGTTAAGCGCATGTGCCTATCACACGATGTACTTATAAAAATTGTTCACACGTAAATATCTGTAAGTGTACAACCTCTTTATATATATATATATATATATATATATATATATATATTGTCACTCGTATAAATTTGACATTGCCTTTGAGCTAATTTTGAAACACCAAATAATAGGTAAGCCGCATGTTTTTTCACAGGCCTGGACATTACTAGAGATAAGATCTTATCTTTGGCACTACATGTTAACGTACCCTAAAACCCCAATAAATGATTATACATCTACCAGCGAAATAGTAGAGACTTAAACGTGTATAGAATATTATTCTAAGCATATGCGCGAATATATAGCTGGAAATTTCAGGCGTCTCCGTATAAAATGAAATCTGTAATGTGGAAAGACATTTACACAGTGGTTTATTAGAATGCTACACAATTCGGCGTATGTTATCCTTTCTTTGGTATCCCAAACCCGGTGTACGATTACGGGATACGATGTGCGATTCGTCTAAATGGTGATCCGGAGGTCGGTACAAAGTTCAACTGCATAAACTGGAACGCATCAACATATACGCGTATTTAGCATTCAAACACTACAGTGCAGACTAGTCAGCCAGACGAACCTCATGATCATTGTGAAAAATTATGAAACGCATTTATCCAGTGTGCGAGCCAACTGGTGCATGTGCGTTCAAAAGCAGCGTAGGACTTGACCCCGACGGTTTATCTTGTTTTTTTTTAAACTTCTCTTCAAACTCGACGACGATTGATTAAAGATAGCCCATGGAACACATTTATAAATCGTAAAACAAAAAATATATATATATATATATATAACGACAAATTCATAGATGCCTATGCAGTTAAGCCGTTTGTCAAAGAGGTAACAATCTTGTGCACCCGCAGGCATACGTATGTACCGTGCTTTACTGTGCCGCAGGTCGCCATCACTTTACGGTATACCTTCGTCGTTATTCCCGACGTGCCTATTACCGGCCTTCTTGCATTAATCGGCCGGACCGCCTTGCGGGGGGCGCTCTGCACTGATTGTGGTTGAGGAGCGCTAACAGTAAACGCTACCTGAAAATCTCCCTCGTGAAGGGCTAAAAGAGGGCGGGGTGGTGCTACTGTCTCCACCGCTTTTCCGCCGGACTCACCGGAGCCGTTGTTGGAGCCGGCGTCGTTGTCCTGGTGGTCGGTCCTTTTTCTATTTGCCTGAGTGGTCGTTCCTTGCTCGCTCATCATCATAGTAGGCCAGACAGCGGCAAGCGGCATAAAGCTCGTTAGTGCCGCTGGCAACGGCGACGGAGGCGTGCAGTCGCCCGACTGCCCCCCCCCCCCCCCCGGAAAGAATGGCATAACCCTCGGCGCTACTCCTGGGGGATCGCTGTAGAGAAAAGACGAGAGAACACGAGGGCGAAAAAGTGAGAGAGAGAGCAAATAAGAGGCAAAAGAGTGAAAGACACAATTAGAAGAAAAATGAATGGCTAGCGTCCTTTTTCCTCGCTGGTCGACCTCCACCGAAGGAGGGTATAGCACTACTGCACTACTGCTGATGTTGATGCTGCTAGTGCTCAGGCCATAGCAGGTCGCAGGCTCGCCACTGGCCACTACTCGTACGGCCACTACTGTACCCGTGAGCGGTTTAGACTGAAGCAGCGGGAATAAGGTTGGTTGGTTGGAAGGTAGGTAGTTAGGTACCTAGGTAGAACGGGGATGAATTTTCCGCTGAAGTGGACATTTATGAAGCCACGGGCAGCATGGGAGTGTGTGTGTGTGTGTTGGCGGTGTACTCATATGTGTTGTATGTATGTTAGTAGGCTTGCGCGCGCTTGCGCCTATACACCGCAGAACGAACATGGGTAAAGGAAGGAAAAGGAGGAACAGGGCGAAAGTAAGCAACGGATAAAGTCGACGTCCACATAGGCAGGACAGGAGAGAAAGAGAGAGGATGGTCGGTGTCGTTGTACTCGTTGTCGCCTCTTGCTGTTGTTGTCGTCTCCGCTGTCGGCTGAGAGTCTTCGGCAGTGGCTCTAACAAGTGCAGCAGCAACAACAACAACAGCAGGAGCAACAACAATAGCAGCAACAGCCGCAGCGGCCATGGCAACAACAACAACAATAGCAACGCCACTACTACTACGTTTATGGCTACGATGACCATCCACATATGAGACCTCCTCTGAATGCCCCCTTCCTCCAGAGCTCGCCTACTGTGGAGTTGTATGTTTAAACGGGCCGAATGAAAACCTGGTACAGCCGCAGTCCTTGCTGGGCGGCCAGGCCAGCCTTTCGTTCGGCCAGGACCTCCTCGGTGGTCGTTACCTCTGCTTGTCCTACCTATGCTATGCCTATCTACGTATGTGTCGTGTATGGACGTGTGTATCTAACTATCTATTGGTATTGGCTTGTGTGCCTGTGTAGGTGTGTATGCATCGACGTTGTTTCTCTCTTTTTCTCCCGCCTCCTTTCTTCTGCTTCTATTTCTCCATTCTCTTGTTCGTTTAATAAATCTCTCGCTTTCCAGATCTCTCCCACTGCGCGCGCTCTCTCTCTCTCTGTGTAGAGAGAACTGATGCATGCATAAAGGC
Source organism: Dermanyssus gallinae (assembly GCA_003439945.1). Classification (NCBI taxonomy): domain Eukaryota; kingdom Metazoa; phylum Arthropoda; class Arachnida; order Mesostigmata; family Dermanyssidae; genus Dermanyssus; species Dermanyssus gallinae. Next base: position 80,312 of record QVRM01004826.1, read on the forward strand.
TGCTGGCCATAGTAAAGGGCGCTGCTTGTGATGGTATTCTGCATCAGCTCACCATCAATGGTGGCAATTGACCAAAAGTGGTGAGTGCAAGCGCCTCGGCCGCGCTGGAGTTTCGTTAGCTAATGGGCCTAGCAATGACTGGTTGCTTATTGACGTCCATAGCCTCCCCACCCACACTTTCCCCTCCGCTCTGATCCCGCCTCTTGGTCACTCGCTGTGAGCGGTGCGCCTAATTGTCAATTTACATGGTTATTGCAACTTGTGCATATTTGCGCTAATATGCGCACTTCGCGTTTGGGCCATCTATTCTTTCTTTCTCGTTAGCTTTTTCTCGCGGTTTCGCTTTTCTGTCTCGTTTGCGCTCAGCCCTCGACTCGAACGAATTTCGGTGTATCGTTCAGCTTCTTCACCTCCTTTTTGACTCCGACTTCGAGTCTTCGGCATGCTTGCCATTGCTTCCATCGCCAACGCCATGGCTGACTGCTATCGAGCAGATTGTTGCAGGTGCAAACTGCAAAGCGCGTGGACAACCGGGTGATATTACCTACCGTTTAGCACGGATTGGTTTAGGTGAGGTCCACCTGGGGCTCCTTGCAAATATTTTGGTAATTTCCTCTAGAAACGAGGCTTTATACGAGGGGTCTGTTATTTGAAGTTGTTCTCGATAACAACAACGTTTCCAATAGTCTGGCGTGGAAGGTTCACTACGATCAGCCCATTCAGAATGATAGATCGGCATGCAAAATAACTTCTGTAGTTACATGATGCCGTGTGATTACGAACTCAGCATCAGAAAACTACTCTACTAAATGAGGACTCCCTGCTGCCTGTGGCGACGACCAGATAACGACAGTTCAGACCCGGTCTGAGACCCGGAACTGCTAAACAATTATGTTTTAACTGAAAAAAAAACAAATGGTCTAACGAAGGAGATACATGTGCCTTGGCTTCATTTAAGGACACTAAAGTATGCTTGTGGACTAGAAATTGTACAGAAGCACTTTGTAGTCTTTGAAGGCTCAGAGATAAACTTTCTTGGGGTAGCAAAATACCCCGCGATGCTTTTTTACCGTGCTCCTAAAAACTGACCACTGGTCTTTTTATTAGAAAATTCTAAATGTGGCAAATGAATTCATGAACCGATATCTGCGGTATGGTGGTAATATGAATATTGAGCTAGAAACACAGGAAAGAGACGCTGTTTACAACTAATTAAAGCGGCAAGCCATGTGAAAAGTGACGTACTATGCCACCCAAATGCTCACTCGTAACGGGGACTTTCAGATCTGCTCCCAATTAGGGATAATCAAGAAGCAGAGGTCTCAATACCGCTTGCCCGGCATAACTAAATAAGTAGGACTAGTCCCACCGTGGTGAAATACACACCAGGGAAGAAATGTATAAGCATAACTAGGCAGGCGAACGGCGGCGCGATAAAAAAGGGGATAGTGATTAAGGCAATGCCGGACTGAAGAAACCTTGCGCAATATTTCGAAGTGCAAACTATGTAAGTGGCAATTGACAATTTAAAATCAGGTGAGTCAGGCCACTTGTCAAGTGCAGTTACTGTTTTGTATAGGTGAGCCGTTTTTCTGTATATCCTAACCCAATATAAACAGGGTGCGGCAGACCCTTTTGAAGAGCGATATATGGAATTGTAGAGCTCGTTAAAACATATGTTTTTTCCAATGGAACATGATCTCTGAAAAGTCTCGTTTCGAAGTAAGTGTTATTTTACTACGCGTTGTATTACTGGTGTTTTTGCCCGACATAGGAGCATAAAATGTGCAATTGCGATACAACCGGTCGTCCTATACAGAAACCAAGAACAGCGTCAAATTCGTGAGAAAATTCAACATAATATCGACCGGAGAAATTAATTCGCAAAAAAGAAGTTATTTTTCTAGCATTTACGTTCAATATCTCGAAATCACAACCCTAAAAATCACAGCACTCAAAACTAACACATTCAGGCAAATGCGTATTTCATGCCGATCATTTTGGTACCAAATACATGGCAATGCTGTGAGTGGTCGTAAGGCAATGATTTGGAGGTATTTGGCGTGAAAGCTAATAAAGAACTTCATTTTTTGAGAATTCTCTTCTAAGCGACCATGTCGCAACTTCTGACCGGCGTTAAATCCTCTTTAAAGGAAAGATAATTTTCTCACGAACACGACAGTGTGCTTAGTTTCTGTATAACAATTGCGCATTTTATGCTCCTATGTCGGGCAAAAACACAACTGTCACAACTTGTAATAATTTTACTTTTACTCTAAAGCAAGACTTCTCAGAGACCATGTTCCATTGGAAAAAGATTTGCTTTGCCCAGCTCTACAATTCCTTGTATCGCTCTCGAAAACTTTCTGGGAAAACCTGTATATGCTTATGTATATATATATACATACGAGATTTAATTTTTAAAATAACCGTGGAGCCGTTGTCAACCTGATAGGCGTGCTCCGTGTAAAGTTGAAAAATGAGCAATCATATTTCGACGGGTTGCAGCAGCCCGTTGCGCCGCGTGCTGCAACGCTGAAGAAGCAGCACGGTCTAAGCCAACTGGGCGGCCCTACTGCAAGCTGCGAGGACTTCATCCCTGTTCCCCTCTGGCGTTCTCTCATTCGCGCGCGATTCCTGTTTTTTTGGGACCGAGATTACGCGACGACGTCACAGCGATGCTACGGCTGATGTTCGTTGTCGTCGTCGTCGTCATGGTTGTCGCCGCCGACGCGCCAACGCGCCAACGCCGCCATCACAAAATCTTTGTTTCCCAGCGCGTCTCTCTCTTTCGTCCGAGGGCCAAGCCAGCAGCGAAACGCCGCCGCGAAAGCACCAGAGATAACAACATTTTCCTGCCGGGGCAGAAATGATCGGCGCCTTGCCGGGTATCATCGCCAGGTCGTTATTGTTACTATTATTATTATAAACATTATTATGATGATTATTATTAATATTTTAATCTCTCCGACCACCGCCTGCCTAATCGCCATTTTAACTTTATGATGCAAACGGCAGCGGCTGCACCAGCAGCCGCAGCAGCAGTATAGGCATCCGAAGAGGGTGAAGCGATCGTGCGCCTGTAGTTGGCTACCTAGTTAGTTAGATAGTTAGTTAACCAGTTATTCGTAGAGTCCCCCGTCGTGGCACATGGCCGACCTGGCTGAGTGCAGGCGGCTAAAGACAGCTACGGAAGCGAGCCGAGCGTCGGAGGAAGCTGTGGAACTTTCACAGACGCGCCGCGACCGTTCAGGCACAACTCAACGATCAAAGATTCCGGAAGCGTCGGGCCCAGCAGTATTTAGCAGCTAGTCAGATGCTTTCGGACGCCGCGGACGCCGAGTAGCGTCTTATTAGTTGGTGTCTTCCTACTAACTGATTATTTGTTGTATCTGCACGCGGCACATCGCACATGCGTGGCACGGCGAGTATGTCGAGTATTGAACAAAGTCGCTAGACCTAGACGTATCAGAACTTTTGGTTGGTATGGATTTTTTTTGTGCAATATGCTTCGTACAACTTTTTAGTAACATGTGTTGTAAGTGTTACATATATTTTAATCCATATCATTATAATTAAATTTAGCAACCATTTATATATATATATATATATATATATATATTATATATATTTATATATATATATGTATCAATTATCTTCAGATCTGTAAGCGGACGAATGACGCCATGTCGTTACAGATTGGCGCCCAGCCCTATTGGCATTGGTGCAAGGGATTTTTGTTGCTAGCGCACTGTATGTAGGTGGTGATGTATGTCTTCTAATGATCTGCTCCGATTGCTTGATGGGAGGAGCGGGTGGGCGGGCGACCAATAGACCTATAGACAGACAGAGGACAAACAGAGGACAGACCGAGAATCGGACTTAGAGACAACGCAATCGCGGGTGCGCGCCATGTCGAGAGCATCGCTGCACTCCCCTGCGAGTGCTCGTTCACGTTGTTGGCAGGCGGCGGCGCCCGCTTGAAGATACGACGTTATCACTAGCCGAGCTAGTCGTCGTAGCAGTGGTATTCGCGGTCGTTGTAGCAGTTCGACAAGTTCTAGTTAGAGTAGTTATCGTAGTAACGACTGTTAGTAGTTTTGGTTGTTGTTGTTGTTGTTGCTGCTGGACTTGTTGTTGCTACTGCTGCTGCTGCTGCTGTGGTTGTTATTGTTGCTGCCAACTTCGTTGTTGTTGTTGTTGTTGTTGTCGCCGCCAGCGCTCTTGTATCTAGTAGTAAAGGTAAGTGGAATCGTTGGCCGACGTCTCTGCTTCCTACTGTTGTTGTTGATGTTGTTGTTGTTGGCTGTCGTAGGTGTCAGGCTTGCACAGAGAGCCGTTACCGCCCATATACGACAGCAACCACAACAACAACACCGGCAACAAACAGCGCCAACAACAACAACAACAGCGGCAACAACGGCAACGCCACGATGAGTAGAAGAGTTGCTCCCATACCCCTGTCATCCGTCGGTACTGTTGCTGGCGCAACCTAAAAGGCGTGCAGCGCAAACTCATACCACCCTGTGGGTGCTATAACTATAGGGGCATAACATGCGCAGTTGTAAGGGTTGTTGGGGGTGGTGGTGGTTGTTGCTGTTGTTGTTGTCGTCGTCGTCGGTGTTGTTGTCATCATCTCGTGCTCCACCGACGTTGATAGAGAGTACGCGAAATGATGAGAGGAACAGACAGCGAGATTTAAATAGATGTATAAAGAGAGAGAGAAAGACATGGTCGTGGGGCAAAGCAGAGGAAGGTAAAACAACGCGCGAACACCTACCTCCTTTAGATCAACAACTTTTCTCTTTGAATTTACTCCTTATCAATAGACATTTTCCTCGCCCGCCCGCCGCCTCTCCCTATCTGTTCCTCTTCTTCGTTCTATCTCTGTGCCTGCCTCTATTTGATTTACACACCTCGCGCGTGCGCTGCTTCCACCATCCCGATGTATGTCTTCTTGCGTTTGTTATTTTCCTGCCATCCACATTTTGGCTCGACTCTCTTTCTGCCTTTGCGCTGCTCCTACTGTCGTCCTCTCCTGCGTTTCCTTTTCCCTCCTACTCTGTTCCTGTCTCATTCTTTTTCTGTCTCTCTCTCTCTCTTGCACATGCACTCACTTACTTCGTCTCTATCTCTCTCCCTTTCTCTCTCGTTGAGTTGCGTTCATTCTCTTCATCTATCCGCAACTTCTGCCCGCCAATTTCGCTCTCTATAATTCATCCAAACTCGGCTTGGAGTTAATGGCGGGAGTTGAGGGCGGCTGCAGGAACGACAGGAGGCGCCCTGGCGTCGCGGCCGAGGAAAAGGTTGACAGTGGCTCCCGGGCTTCCTTCTACTAGTAGTAGTACTGGCAGTACTAGAAAGGTGGTAGTAGCGGCCGTGTTACCTAAATAGACAGATAGGCTGATACTACATAGACAGATAGATAGATGCAAGCGGATCTCGGCGATCTCTAACGCTAGAGTTGGTGGCAACGGGACGCCGCGAACGCTGCTGCTGCTGTTGTTGTTGCCGCCGCTGCCGCCGATGCGGCATGGGCAGACCGCGGGTCTCAAATCGGCCCCAAAAAGTCGCTTCCTCCGGTTGGAGGGATGAAGCGCCCGGAGACGAGCGAGGCCGAGGTGAGCAGGCGAGACGAGGTAAAGCATGGCGTGGCATAGAGATAACAAAGAATGTGTGACACTTTGCTCGCTGCTCGGCGCCGAAATCTTCCTCCCGGCTCAATATTTGCCGCACTGTAGCGGCTATGGGCACAAAACCCTTTACTCCCCCCCCCCCCCCGTTCGACCCATCTATTCGCTTCCCCCGAGCTTTACCCAGATGCTGCATGCACCTCGGGCAAACAGTGAAACTGCGACGAACGCCCCCCCTCCCTTCGACAACGCCCCTCGCCGATTTACCCACCGAACAACCCTTTTGCTGACCCCTTCAGCGTGTTCCGCCGCCGATTACACGATATATATATATATATATATATATATATATATATATATCGTTACACGATATATATATATTCACTTGCCTAATACATGATTGAATCCACAGAGCTGCACAACCGACCTCCTTGCATACATGGATGCCCACAGGCGCACAACCACACAGTCAGGAGCAGAAATATTAGCGTAACATTATGCAACACCTTTAGCAACACCCACACACAACCGTCTGATTTAGTCGCCTTATTCAACACCGCTGTCATTTAGCACACAAAACATCGCCAACAACTACATTACAGAACGGCAACAATAACCTGACTTAAACACCAGTCTAGAGCAACGCCACGTAAACTTGTGTCACTACATAAATGAGCGCGTGTGCCTAGAGACAGACAAGCTGATGCACAGACAGGGACATACGCTAACTCATAGAGGACACTTAGAGTGCACATGAACAACAAGCACAGTAACAACAGCAATTGTAATAATAAAAATAATAATAATAAGAGGCACAACAAGAATATGAGTAAGAAAAGAACAAACAATGGCAGACGACATACTATAGTGTATGTACAAATACAAAAGTCACTCGGTAAGTAAAGTAAAAAAAAGCTAAACATATCGTTAAAACAATACACACATTTGGAGCGCACTAGGTCTAACGATGTTCTAACAACTTGATTTCCCTGAAGAAAAGAAAAGCCTCAAAACAGAAGAAAAATACAAACAGATTTAAAATTACTTGGAATTATCTACGTTTGTAACAAGCAAATGCACTTAGATGACCCGAGAAACAGCAGCTCGGAGAACGTGTTAGTGGTCTTGTATGACATACTATGTCATCGTAATGAGAAAAAAAGTTATCCCTAACTTCTTTTATCCTCAGCCCTCAAAAGGGCCAAAAAGCGGTAGGTGATAGGTTCCGATCACTTACACATTCAAGTAGGTAAGACACGCCTCTCTCTTTCTCTCTCTCTATATATATATATATATATATATATTTTTATGGAACCGTCTTCTTCGGACGGCAAATTCATTCAAGTTGAATAACTCTTTGTTGAGCTTAAATTTCCATTATTACAAAATTCAAACAATTATAACTATTCAAGTATTTTTGCAGAAAAGGCTATCGTCCGTGTCTGCAATTATATATATATATGTATATATATATATATATATATATATATATATATATATATATATATTACACAACTCATAGTCCCCAAAGCAATAGTCATAAAGTGATCGCTTTTTGACAGCGCAAGATACTTCTTTCACTTTTCCAACTTTACGTGTTATATAGTATGTGTGGTGCGATTCGTCCACACTTGACAGAGCTGTTCCAAAGGTATGATAACGTCGCCGTGCATGAGACAGTTACATCGCATGGCTTTTACCATAAAGGTATGGTAACTCCATCAGCCGATTGCTTCCGCCCAGGCCTTTGGGCTCGAGTGTGGATGGTATTGGTATGCTCTTGTCAGTTGAATCTTACTCAAATAAGCTCCGCGTGTCTTGTGAGCTTGCCGGGAATTTTTTCGCAGCTTACCGGGCGTGGAATCGACCTGCATAGAAGCGGCTCACTGACAAGGGCGCCTATCCTAATAGCCGACACGGAAGTAGTTAGGATCCAGTATGATGCCAAGCCGACAGGAGGGCAGGGCTTGAGGCCATCTCCCACTGAAGGAATGCAGAGCCTAGAAAAAACGACCCGTTCTCTTCCTGATGTAAGATTATCCCTTGCCGATTTCTCAATTCTACAAGCGTCGAGAAATTTTCGTGTACGTACCCTTTCAGAGGGCTGAAGTCGAACCTTGCAAAGGGCTGGAACTGCATCTGTGCCTGGTGTTGCCGAGTGTCTTCCATGTAATGGGTAGCTTCTTGATCGAGATACTTCTTTCGTTTTTCAGAGTCCGCGCGTTTTAAAACCCATGAAGATTCGACTGCGCTGTGGCGTAGATTGGACACGACCGCCGTGCATAAAATGGCTACATCCCATACAAGGCTTTTTCTGTGTGACCATAGGCGGAATGGCAACTCCGTCAAGTCGCAGCTCACCGCTGCCATTCAGAGATTTTGGCTCGGGTGTGGATGGTATTCCTGACCTTCTAGAGGCTTTTCTTACCATAGCGTTGAGTTCCGCATGCCTTGTAAGTCTGCCGGGACATTTTAGACAGCTTAGCGAATGTAAACCATCATGAGTCAACAGGCTGGCCGCATGGTAGACGTGAAAAAAGCTGACATACAGAAACGCTTATCCTAAGGGCTGACATTATGCGAAAGGGGTTCCAGCATGGTGCCAAGCTGGCGGGAGGGCGGCGCTTGAAGCCAGCCTCCGCAGAAGGCATGTTGAGCCGCTGAAAGACGGCACGTTCTCTTCTTGATGTTAAGCTATTCATAATGTCTTGTGTGGATTTCCTTCTTTTTCTGTAAGCGTCAAGAAGATATTGGCTCACGTGCTTTTTCAGAGGGCCGAATTCGAATTAACTCCTGACAGTGGTATCTGCCGCCTATAGTTGCCTTTTTAAATTGATCTTTGCATCCTCGTCGATGAGTATCCGCGTAGAAGTCATAATCGTTTAGGGATGCAGCATAAGCACCCTGCAGCTAGATCTGTGGCTCTTCTTATTCCAAGACCGCCGTTCCTGATGGGAAAGCCAGCTTTCTCCCAGATCGCTTAGAATGTATCGGGTGATCTCGTCATAGACTGCAAATCCTTTGATAAATATCAGAGTCCGACATATTCGTAACGTGTAGACAAATCTTGGTGAACCAAGACTGTACCCCCAGAATCACAGAGCTACCTGCGGATGCATACTTATCAGTCGTAGGCTAATCTTCACCAGGATCTCTTATTTGGCATCGAGAGCGCGTGGAGTTCCTCAAGACATTACAAGAGCACCTAGAACATTTAGGTTACCATGCGTTATACGAGATATCCTAAGAAGTGCTTTCATGATTGTTTATATAGCTTGCGCTTTATCGTAAAGATTACCTCCGAAAACCCTTGTATTTAGCCGAGTTGAGTGTCAGTCCTTCCGGTTCCCCTTATGGTTTCAAAAATCCTAGCTACGGCATTTGCGGGACCTCCCAAGACAGCGTCTTCTAGAAACTAGACATTAAAAAGGCTTTCTAGGCTTTATACCAGATCCGAAATGTTGAGGCAAAACACAGCTGGTCCCAATGCGTCTCTCTGTTGAATGCCAGTCTGCAAATCTGTTCTCATTAAGTTCCTAATGGGTCTCCCTGTTGAATGCCAGTTTCGGAAGTCATGACAGTAGCCTCTGCTCCTCCTCTAATGTTTTTTATTATTATTATTATTATTATTATTATTATTATTATTATTATTATTATTATTATTATTATTATTATTATTATTATTATTATTATTATTATTATTATTATTATTATTATTATTATTATTATTATTTATTAATATTATTATTAAAAAATGGAACGTTCCAATCCTAACAGACGTTTGCCGCGTTAAATTGTTGTTAGCGGTTTTAGTTTTACAGTGCGGATGACTGTTGTATTACAATCGTTGGTATGTTGTCGTAGTTGTTGGTTTTGTTGCTGTTGCTGCTGCAGCTGTTGTTACAGTGTTGTCATAATCTTTATATTCGAGTTGGTTGGCATGCCAGAAAACTCAGTTTTTTATTCTGTTCTGCCTAGATTCTGCAGACAATGCTGAGCAACTTCACCTACGAGAGGAGAGAACAAACTAGAATTGGACGCGTCCCACGTCACTACTAGTAGAAGTAGTAGTAGTTGTTGTTAGTTTTACCATGTTATTACCATAACCGCGTCTGGCAAATCTATGTCAAGCCCGGTGGTGGCGTGGTGCATTCGTCTACGCCTCGCACATGGGTGCGCGGGTTCAAGCCCCTCCGTTGCACCGTTGTTTTTATAGGAGTCCGTCTATGAAGCAATACGAAAAGCAGTCCCATGCACGTTAAATCTTGGCTAAGGAGAGTAAGCCCAGAAAGTATTTTCGTTTTTAGTTGTTGATATTACCATTTTAATTGCTAGAAACATACTAGGTGTCTATGTAATGAGGGCCTGAGGGAAGCTATGGATATCAGCCATCGGGGCGAACGTATTAGATGACTATTTCGATAGTCATCCAGGCGCGCGCTAGCATAGCGTAGCTGTGATAGAAGATGTCGTGATACCGGCTGGTGTCGGTGGCGGCTGCTGTCGTCTCAGTAGATGTCGACCTATTAAGCAATAAGCAGCACTAAGTGGGCAGCCGGGTTTGAGAAATAGTCATGGCGGTACAAATATGGTACGGTGGTCGAGACGAAAAGTCGTAAGATACCCGTCTCAGGACAAAAACCCGTTGTTGCTTTGGCTATAGGTGTGCTTTTATCCACACGAAATCTTAGCCCATCGTCCTTCTCCACCATGAGACCACCAGCCTCCCTCAAGGTGCAGAGTCAAAAAAAAAATGTTGAATCCATCAGAAAAAGCTTTATCTCCTTCCCGCTACCGCTTCAAAGGAACATTTGCGATATATGTATGTATGTATATATACATACCTACATACATTCATACACGTACATTCGTCGTAGATATGTGCGTTCATGTGTTTGATTGATTAAGTGTGAATAGCTGAATACGGATATGAAATTCCACTGGGAATGCTTTGCTACGAGATGGAAAAAGGGGCAAAAAATGCAAGCGGCCGAGTAGATGAAAGAAATAGAGGCCGGCATATATGTATATATATATATATATATATATATATATATATATATGGGGACAAGTATGGGCATAGGTATGGGGGGTGGTGATGTTATACAAAGAATGACGAAGGTAGATAGATGGAAGCAAGGCTAGCCACTGCAAAACCATTACGCTAGCGCCGCTTTCAGAGTAATCGAGGTGCTCCAGCCATCCATCCGGTGACGGTGTAGAGTAAATTGGGCACAGGGCAGGGGAAGTTGCAGAGTCATCGGAAGAAGAAGCCGAGCTGTGCGGCTGCTGTGTGTTGCTGTTGTCACGGCTACCGGTTGCTGAAGGTCTCTCGGTAGCAGCCCGCCTGGCCGGTCGACTGTGAGCTGCCTTTCGGAGTAGCCTATATTGGGTATATTGCGATTCGCAATGTACTCTGTTCCACCCCTACCGCTACGACGACGACTACTCAAGGCTGAATGAATCAGGATAGGCCAAATAGGCCTCCAATTTTGAGTGAAATTAATGAAAAACTACATTCGATGTAGGAGGCATTCCCGCTGCCACTACGCTGCCACCAATGGATTGAAGGATGATATGCTTGACCTGACGAGTAGCTCGTACCCCCATCCGCCGTATGCCCTCTGTCGGATGTATAAATATATATATATATATATATATGAAAGGCTTTGAGAATCTTTATTATTCTTATTATATTATTTGTGTTTGTATATACATTGGCAATGTTTGTATGTAGGATAAAGTAGCCAGATGAACTAATTCCGAGAAGCCACCCCCGACAGGGGACAAAGAGGACGACTAGATTTTTAGTTGTTTGTAAGTAACATACTGCCGTGGCTTTAAAAGCGACACCTAGCGTGCATGATGCACGTTACCAGTTGGTCTCTAAAAAGACAATAAACATGTGTATATACATATGTATTTACAAGTATAGACACATATATGTGATTACATATCTATATACTTAGTGTGCCGGGCATCTACATATGTACGCGGGAGCGGCTATAGTCCCGAGGCTGTCTTGTCTAATAAACATTAGCCAATATATATATAGGTCTGGCCCTGAGGCCGGCAAAGTTTATATACCTGTATATATATATATATTTATATTTTTTTTTTTCGTAAGGCAAATGCCCGTGTACGGCTTTTTCATATCACGGCTAATTTGTAATCCACTCCGGCATTTATCTTGTCTAAATTGGAAACCATGCAAACCAATTTAAGAGTGGCCGGTCTGAGTCTCTCTTTTGGTGGCCGGTCTGAGTCTCGAATCGTACTGGGGCATTGCACGTCATCTGGTTCTCAAGTTACGCGCATTTTCAGGGGTATAAGTCCGGACTCCTCAACCGGACCTGATCATCCAAGTGGGGTGGTCGGGGGTACGAGGGGGGAAAGGCCACCCTGTCCTAATATTCCAGACTCTCTTATGGTTGCCAAATGCCTCGTAAGAGAACCAAAATGACGCCCCCGGGGCACAGAGACGTGAGTTATAGTTACACGGGTTGGACGCCTCCTCGCGGCGACCGCCGGTAAACGGAATATGTGGTCTGAGGGGTTCTCCCGGCAGATATGCTATTCCGGCCAAGAGCCAACCCAAAACCCGGGAGTACCTACGACTCTCTTACCGGCTTGGTCTGCTGGTGCGCGACTTCCGCGCGCTGCGGGGACCTTCACGAGCCACTATGTAAGCTAGTCAGACGGTACAAACTCCCAAAACTGACACTCCCGTGTTTTAACAACTAACCGGGGGGCAAGGCATACGATAGATTTGGGTGTCAACGAATTTATATTGTCATCCTGTCGTGGCCCATTCGAGGGCTGTTAAGGCTACTGCCAATACGGGGGACTAGTGCTGCATAGAAGTCCCCCGGGCCGGACGGTTAATGCCCCGAGAGACACTCGGTGGTACCGTTCCGGGACGCCTGCTGCCTTGGCTTAATAGGCAAAATGAGCGAGAAGTGGCCACACGAACGCAGACCACCGGTCGAGAGGACCTTCTGGCCCCGTATTTTACGGGGTAACCCCTGCTCTGGAGTGGTCCAATGCCCTTCGGGGAGAAGGTATATTCCGGGGTGTAACGCGGAATCGCGAGGTGAACGAGTCTAATCGGTACGGTGGAGTAGTGTGGTACCCCCATTCCAAACCTCGATAGGGGGGAGGGTGGGGGATCTGCTGGCCTGTCAATTCGGGCTGGTAGGCACTCCCGTTCGGGTCCGCGCGTATTAAATCGCGGTTAAAGGGCGGGAGTGTAAGTATTTCTCTCTTTTGGTGGCCGGTCTGAGTCTCGAACCCAGTCCTCCCGAATGCAAGGCAAAACCTTTGCCACTAAGCCATCTTGCTCGTTTTTATATATATATATATATATATATATATATATATATATATATATATATATATAATATGCTTCTACTTACCAACATGGGAAGGATTGTTGAAATGTATAGTATGTACTCACCTCGCGTCGTATCGTACAATAAATCTAGTGTAATAAAATTGAAAGTGTATTTTCGTGTGTATCTATTACTATTATTATGCGTGCATAACCGCATATAGACCTCCACACTCGTAGGTAATCGCAAAACACTTCACAAGCATACAAGGACAGCTGTCCGGCCGCTGGCTGGCTTTTGCCGTGCCGCCCATCACATATCCCAGACTAGACGCAGTAGAAGCCCTACGCAGGAACGCACGCCCGGCTGTTATGAGCAGCGCCGCCACAATTCTTACAGTTGGTTGTGTTTGGCGAGGTCAGCGGTACTCCGTCATGCAACGGACCAACAAGGCTCCTCGGGCATCTTCCTCCATGTTGGACCAACAACAAACAACCATCATCACCCGATTTTCCGACCGCACGTGCGACAAACCGTCCAAACACAACTCGAAATAGAATCTGGCCCCTGATTCTCTCTTTTGCTACCTCTGTATTTGTTGTTCGCCTGCTTCTTGCGTTGTCTCCCCGCGTTATCTCCCCGACAGAGTGTCAAAGGTATACTGCGTCTGTTTGTTGGCAGACGAAAACGAAACTCCGCTGTCCCGGGTTAGCTCTGCACGCTGGTTATCAGCACGTCGGTCCTCCGGTCCGGTCGTCATCTGGCTGACAACAACAATCACAACAACAACAACAACAATAACAACAACATCAACTGCAATAACAACAACGTGGACCCTGATTACGAGCAAATGCCTATCTATGGGTGGTCGCGATTACTACCGCTGCCTCGACTGCCAGCACCTAGACCTAGCATACTTACGCTTATGACGAGAACGAATGCAAACGCTAACCAAACAAAGCATCCTCATAAGAATGAGTAGGAACGAGATAGAACGATATAGGCCACAAGATATAAGGGTTCTGAAAGATATAGAAGCGGCAAGCCGACACAGAGAGAGAGAGAGCGAGAGAGGGGAGCATGCGCGAGTAAGAGAGAGAAAGGTTTATCGATAACGATATCGGGTACCACCGAACGTACCCAATGTCGTAATAAGGCATCTTCCTGCATATTCCTCTTCCTTTTCTTCTGCTTGTTGTCTCGTTTTTTGCTCTTCTCGCTCACCGCTCTGGTGGATCTTCAGGACGATACGTCCTGGATCGCCGCTTCGTTTTGACCGCTTGACGGACACACATTTCCACCCATTGACAACTGTTACCTCTGTCTACCGTCCACTGTTGTTGGTTTGTCGTCGTCGTCGTCATCTGTCGACGAAGCCGGCCAGCTGTTGCTCTTGTGTCGCGTTATTGAGCGCTACCCTGAGCGAGTTCTGTTTGCCAAACGTCTGTTAGCTAGGTGGCGTAGACGAGGTAAGTCGTCGTAGTATTACTACTACTACTACTACTACTACTACTACTACTACTATTATTATGATTACCATTACACCTTAGGTGCCCATCTACCGTCTGCCTTTCACCTCTTTACTCCATGTCGCTGACTCTCGAATCCCGAATCGGACGTCAACGATGGGCGTCGACTCTTGACTCTTGAGGGCGGCCTCATCTGGACCAGAACTCTAAGCAGCCGTCGGTGGATTACCCATTACCTCGTCGTCGTCGCCGTCGTCGTTGTCGTTGTTGTTGTTGTTGTTGTTGTTGTTGTTGTTGTTGTTGTTGTTGTTGTTGTTGTTGTTGTTGTTGTTGTTGTTGTTGTTGTTGTTGTTGTTGTTGTTGTTGTTGTTGTTTTTGTTGTTGTTGTTGTTGTTGTTGTTGTTGTTGTTGTTGTTGTTGTTGTTGTTGTTGTTGTCGTGTCAATACCGCGCAAAGTCCTGCCCTACACAAACACACACACACAGGCACGCCCGGGGCACGCTCGCATACAAACAACAAGCAAACATAGACAAGTTTTGCCGAGCACAACGACGGGGCCAACAATCGTCAATCGATCATTGGCGTTTGTCCGCTCCTCCGGCGCGCTAACCAGCCTTCTCACATGGTTTTATCACCTCGGGCGGCAAGCGTCTTCTCGACGACACCGCTGCTGCATCATATGGTAATAGTCACACAGCCACCATGTAATAGAGCCAGCAAAAACAAACTATATATATATATATATATATATATATATATATATATCGACAACATTTATATAGCAAAAACAAGGAATAACACCACTCTACGGAGCCCACAAACACATCTGAAAATTCCAGTTACTTTCTGACCAATCTAATAAAAAAATATTTGTTATAACCAATAATATATATATATGTCTCGACGTCCGAGATTGTGCTCGCGAGTTCTAGTGCGAGCAGCTTGAGCATCCGCTCTACAGTCCGAACGTATCGCCATGCGGCTTCCATCTGTTTGGTCCGCTAAAAACAATGCAATAGGAGGCTCTTAAAGTTGACCGATGAACTGAATGACACGGTATAGGACAGACGCAAGAATCCTTCGGCGTGTGGAACAGTGGGATAGTTGTGTTCAGGCTTCTGGTAATATATATATATATATATATATATATATAAGAACTACAGAAAAGTTTTTTGGTTTTGTCCGTAGAGAGTCATTAAAAAACCGAAAAAACTTTTTTGTAATATAATCGCTAATCGACAACATCTATATAGAAAAAACAACGAATGAGACCACTCTATGGAGCCCACAAACACATCTAAAAATTCCAGTTACATTCTAATCTATCTAATAAGAAAAAAAAATATATATATTGTTATAACCAATAATACATATTTGTCTCGACGTTCTGATCCAATACTGATTGAATTCGTCTAGAATGGAAAAACCTTTTACAATGACGTGTTGTAAGATTGTAAGACACTCCGGAGCCTACGCAACTTAACTAAAAGCAAATGGCCTGCGCTGCTCACGGAGTGACTCCGCTCTACGAAACGTGCATCCACACGTCTTCAGGGTCACATGAAGTGTGCTCGCGAGTTCTTGTGCGAGTAACTTTTGAATTAAGACTTCAATTATACCTGCAGTGTCGTTTCGTACTTTTCCAATTAACCCGCAATGTATATGTAAATATAATACTGTCAACTACCGGGGTGTCGCCGGTTCGAGCCCTGTTGTTGGTCGAATTTTTGTTGAGCGATACTCATTGAGAATAGATGATAAACCGTAGCGAGTAAGCGGCCATACTGCCACAAGGGCTTTCAAGAGTACCCTAGATATCCCAACATGTCTGCTTATGCTGCCGCCATAAGCGCTCCTGCCATAAAAGGGTGACATGTACATTTACGTCAGGAAAAGATTAATTTGTACATATATATATATATATATATATATATATATATATATATATATGCCTCGCCACCGGAGACAAGAGATCTGCGGCTTTCTTGAGACAGCGCCTCGACCTCGACGTCCAACGCGGGAACGCGGTGTCCGTCCGCGGCACGCTGCTGAAGTGGTCCCAACCCACCCTATACGAAATATAGTAATATTCCCTATATATCGGATATATTATTTATTAACACTTATATATATATATATATATTTATATATATATATATATATATATATATATATATGCAACCGGTAGTACTCAAGAGGTGTGCAGGTTAAAGAGACAGAGTCGGGCAGAGCGAAAGGAAAAGAGAGAACCCGTGTTGTGGGTTGTTCGCCGGCATGTTCGTCGTATTGGAACTGTGTGCCGTATTGCTGCCGCTGCTGCTGCGGCGGTGGCGGCAGCGGCGTCATTGGCGCTGACAATGGCTCTTTTGTCGATGAGCGAGCATCATTGGCTCATTTGTCTGTTGGCTGACTATTCAAGCTGATGGAGCATCTATCCAGCCAGCCAGTCCGTCGGCCCCGGGTTACAACAGTCATCGCCACGCTACTACTATCATTAGCATCAACATCATCACCACCACCACCACCACCACCACCACCACCTCAAGGCTGTATCATCACCACAACATCATCAGCAGCGGCGGCAGCGGTAGCAAAAACAAAACTGCCACCGTAGCCACGAACAACCAGCAACACTAAATGATCACACTACGAGTAGCCGTAGTAGGTAGGATTCATCATGGCCACAGTAGCAGACGCGCAAGGTAAGAAGTAGTCGACCTCTAGACGTCCTCTGAGTCATTGACGGGGAACCAGACGAAGAACAGCAACAAAAACAACCACCACAAAACATCAACAACAACCACAACAACAACAACAACCACGACAACAAAAACAACAACGAAAGCAACCACCACAACAAGAACAACAACAACAAGAGATGTGTTTATAGTTCTCTGTTCCACAATAAGTGGCGTTTTACAGCTTTGTTTTTCCGCCGAAATCCGCCTTCCGCCCGCGCACGTTCTCTCTCGCGATGATCCGTCGCATCATGCTTACACGAAGACATTGCAGGAGGACAACGAGAGGACGATGACGACGACGTCGTTGACAACAGTTCGCGACACCGAACAACAACAGAGAAGAAACGATGAAACAAACCGCTGAGGCGTGAGTAGGAACAGGCGCAGAAGGAAACAACAAATGGGCGAGCGCGGATCGCCGTCGCGGCTCGATTCCGGAAGAGTCAGGTGCGAACGACGAATAGACAGACGATAGATGAGTGTAAGTTGAAACCGAAAACGACGACGATGACGACGACGACAAAGATCTCGGCGGCCTTCTCCTCAGCTACAGTTGCTACTCTATAGCACTGTCCGCTTTCACGAGTCGGTTGTGTCTGTGCTCTCCCCCCGTCTCCCGTCTCCCTCTGCTTCCCTAAGGCTTTGTCTCTCTATTGGCCTCTCTCTCTCTATATATATACATAATAATTATATATATATATATATATATATATATATATATATATGTGTATACCTCTCTCTCTCTCTCTATCCATCTCTTGCGTACGCGCTTACGCAGCAGCATCTCACTTGTCACAATATTGCTTCTCTCTCTTCTCGATCTTATTCTCTCTACTCTATTCTACCTATGGACGACCCGGATCGGTAGTCGGAGTTCATTTCGACTTGCTTGCCGACTCGTACTCTCGTACTCGTTGTGATGATGATGATGATGATTCACAATCAAGCAGTCAGATTGATACTCATATGCACACCGACCGACCGACCGACCCAACAACCGTTTGGCTGACTGACTGACTGTGACTGCTAGCTTTGCTATCACCGCCATGCGCACGCATGCACACATGGCCGGACGCTCCGATGCGAAAATGCGATCACACATTCACACATTTGCTCACACACATCGTCTGTCTGTCTCTCGGACTCGCATAGACACCTCTCGGCACTTGGACTATCGACGCAGATGCCTACATCCATCATGTCATCAGCATCACCTCTCGCACATGCGACAAACTTCTACCTGCCGTGGTTCATCAACTACCCCGACAACGACAACTACCGGACCGACCCCATTGACGTTCTCCATTCATCGTCGTCATCGGAAGCGGCGACGGCCTTTCCTTGAGCGGCTACTTGTTCAATCAGTGTTCCCGCCTTTCATTCATCCACTCGTTCAGTCCATTCCGACTCTTGTTGGTGGTGGTGGTGGTGGTGGAGGTTCGATTGCCGTTGTGAATGTGACTGTCGTCGTGGTCAGCAGCTTCACCACACCTTCCGAAAACACCATCTATCTACCTTCTACGGCAGCTACCACTGGCTAGGAATATAGAAGCTGTCCCGTATCTACTAGGTGATGACGGCATCGACAAACACAAGAAAAACGTACGGCGCCACTATCGCTCTCTCTCCCTATGTCTCTCTCTCCCCATTTCTCTCTCTCTATCTCTCTTTCTGCCTCTCTCTCTCCCCATCCCGCCTCGCCTAAACACGTTGCTGCTATTGTTGTGCTGCCGACGCACATATTTATGTATATATAAATGTATATGCGTGTATATTTTTATATACGAATTAGCGGTTCATCATATCACTGTTTTCTGCCCTGTGTGACCTAGAAATCCACGACGACAAATGTACCCATGTTCCTACGACGGTAGCGATCTAAGGTGGTGGTGGAGGTGGCGGTGGTGGTGTTACAACAACCACTGTCATCGGCGACTTGTTCGGTGCGGGTGAAATTGAATTGGGATGACTCGCAACCCGGTTCACTAAACTGAACAATGATCTATGTGCCAAGCTCGAGCCGGATTTACCGCACGCACTGGGCGTCTGCTCCGTTGATGCTGATGGTTTTGCCATCGTTGACCGTAGCTCCGCTGCTGTGTTGGTGTGCTTGCTCGTCATCGCGAAGGAACAAGACTAACGAAAGAGAGAAACCCACATTGAGAGAGCGAAATATAATAGGATAGCCGCCGCTACCGCAGACAACAACAACAACGACAACAACAACAACGACAACGACGACGACGACAACAACAACAACAACAACGGACGAGAGACAGAAGGTCATCTGGAAGTCGATTGTCGCCTACCGGTAGAGTTCAAAGACATCCGGAATTCGCAGAATAACGCTGGGTACACGGGTCGTCTTCTAAGTTACGCTTCTTTCTGCCTTCTTCTGCTCGTTCTGTTCAAGGTATTATTACCTATTCATTTCTCCGAGCCTCTGTATCGTGCGTGCGTGCGTGCACACCCGCTCGCTCTCTCCTACAGTGGTCTCGGTCGAATGGACGACTGAATTCTATAGGTGTTGAGTTCCCGCCTAATTTTCCTCCGAAGCAGTGCCACTGAGCTGGTGGGTCGTCACCGCATACGCTAGCGCATCTCCGCAGCGTGCTCCGAGCGATCGTCCGTAAACGATCGTCAAGCGATGCTTATCAATTGTACAGATACATCGTAGTGCAATAATCGATTGTAATAATTGCACTGATTACAGCTGAATTTCGACATTGTTATGAATAATAATTTCAAATTAAATCTATGTGTAACTTTTTTCGATAGACGAAAGCTTATCGAGAGATCGCTTTAAAAGAGTATTTATCATGCCAAAATCGAAACATCGCACAGCCTTAATGAAGTTTGCCGTGTACAAGAAGAAGGTCTCTAACACACAAATTCGTTACGTACCACGTCGTCCAGCTAACAAGGAGGTTACGGGTAAACAATTTGAGAAATCAACTCTAAAAAGCACATATATATATAAATATATATATATATATATGTAGCAAGTGAGGGAGGCAGAAAGCTTCCAATATGATGTTTGTCACATTAACGCGTTGCGGCGGCCAAAAAACGCGTCCCACTGTCTCTATGGATGCGGATTAGATCTCGACAGGCACGCACTGGGGAGCACAGCGTAAGCCGTGTCTAGCCAGGCATGTGGAGAGGTTGTGCCTCCTTCTGTGCCACCTTTCACATTGGCTGGCCTCCGGTCTTCGCCGCCGCCCCCGCCGCACCCCCTTCAGTGTCGGTATGCAACTTTTTGCCTCGCCTCGGCCAGCCGTGTAAACTTAACGCATTGCCACCAGCGTGTGACTGTCGTCAACGCTGCAGCTGTTCGAGCTGTTTCGCCTCATCACTCGAAGGCATTCCGTCTCCTCGATCTGCTTCGCTAGGGAGGAGGACGCAACGAACGCAATGAGTCGACGCCGCCACGCGGGCGGCAGACAAACCCGCGCGTGGCGGCGCCGGCGTCAACGACACTGATGACAACAACAACAACAATAATGACAAGAACAACAACAACAGCGATGACTTCACGGACTTAGTGTAGAGGACGCAGCTCTAAGTTCTCCAGCTCACGCTAACTAGCCCCGTATATACATACCTAGCCTCTATCCTGCTTTAGCGTCGGTCGGTTATAAGTAATGATAACCAGTCGGGCAAAACAACAAATAAGCACTTTTTGCAGTAGTTGCACCCAGCCGCGGGCGCGTTGCAGCTGGGGTGGCGACGGCGTGCGTCGGTGCTAGCGACATAAGCAGCAGTAGCAGCAGCAGATGCACAAGGACCTCGTCGCTTCTTCCCCCCGTCTCTTCTCGTCTGCCCACTCGGCCGCATGCCCGCCTTGCCCTTCTATTCGTGCCATCTTCTTGGATTGGCGGCCCCGTTTATGGTAGTAGTAGTAGTGGTCGTAGTAGTAGTAGTAGTAGTAGTGATGGCGGCAAAGCAGCAGTACTTTGTGCAAAGACACCCGCCGATGAGCTCGTTAAGCCCAACCGCGCCCCAACCGTCAGTTCTCAGCCGGGCTCGGCTTGGTTTGTCCGTCCGTCCGTCCATTGGTCGCCGTGCGTTGGTACCCTACGTCGTCTCTACGGATAAATCTTGCTCCGTCCTTCTTCTGCTGGCCGTTGACGGGAGAACGGCTGGCGCCTCCGTTGCCTCAGCCGGGGGTCCTTATAGTCTTTATACTTCTTTACTCCTTCTTCGCTTGTGCGCGTCCTCTTTCTGTTTCCTCACCTTGTAGAGGGGAAGTCCTCGACCCCCCCCCCCCCCCTCAAAGGGGGCGCGCGTCCGTTGGCTTGCTAAAGAGGCAAGGAAGATAAAGATGACGTAGAAGAAGAGGAATAAGGTGGCGTAGAAGAAGCAAGAAAGAAGAAGAGGCACTTGCAACGAAATAGAAAAATAATATAATAAAAAAGAAGAAGGAATACGGTGGATAATAAAGGAGAGAGGAGAAGTTGAACAAGGGAAAGGAGAACAAAAAGCAAAAGTCGGAGATGACATCGTCAAGGCCCCCGCGTCGTCCTGAACCAGGCCTGGGCAAGTAGCCGGCCAGTGAGACCGTAGTGAAGGCGCAGCGGCGGCACTAAGTGGCTCAGCTTGTAGATTTCTCTATTCGCTTCTCTCCAAGATACCCCTTGCCAGTACCATCTGTCCCTCTCGTCGCCTTCGTCTTTATCTGGGCGCGTCAACACCCCCTCCGCCCTACGCCCCCGGCGTACGTAGGGACGCAGCACGGATAATAAAGGCTGCTGCCGCAGCTAAACTAGCTTCGACGATTAATTGCAATGAGATTTCTTAAGACGGCCCAAACTAGGTCGGACGCTGCTTCGAGCGTTCGGCATCTATTTGTTTGTCGTTTGTCTCTCTTTGCTTCCCTCCCTCAACTGTCTCTCTTTCTCCCATCTCGTTCTATTTTTCTCTCTCTATCTATCTCGCTCGCTCGCTTCCTTTCCCTCGCTTGCTTCTCTCTAACCCTTTTGGTACGTTTCTTCTCCCCGTCTTGCTCAGAGTCTGTGCGTTACTCATCTAGCTGGCTAAGCAAACACACACTCACATTCATACGTGCGTCCGGTGCTCCTTCGACAGAAGTCGTTTTGCATCGGAGGCTGTACGTGGGTAGTGGCAGTGGTACGTTAGTGGTGCTGCACCTTTAGAGTCCGGGCACGGGAAGCCGAAGGGAGGGATAAACTCTCGTTCCGCTACACTCTGTCACCCGTTCGCCATGCTCAAGATGGGGGCCAATGCAGAAAATGTCTTCGTCGTCGGCGGCGGCGACGGCGCTAGTTACCACTTACCTAACACAAGATGTCACTGGAACTAGCATATCGGCATCGTCATCATCATCATCATCCTCGACAAGTGATTAATTCCTTCGCTGTTAGCATTTTGGTATCTTCACATCCCATTTATTTTTAATTTTCCGCCGTGAGCCGCCTGTCTTATGTCGGATTCGAAACACGAGACCACCTCTTACCTCTGCTGCTCGCTCCTCTAACGTTGCCTTTCATAAGTCTTTTATTTTCTTCTTGTCTGACCTCTGCTGCTGCTGTTGTTGTCTCGTTCGACCGGGTGTCTTGCCGTGTCATCCGTTGTCTTTCTTGTTCGTTGGCCCGGCTCGACGGCGTAGTCCCAGCAACATCGTATGTCTGTTATAGGAGGTATATCCTCTTGACAACACCTTGAACGCGCCTTTTACTTACAACACTATATATATATTGCATAGTCATCAAACGAGGAAACGATATATATATATATATATATCGATATATATATATATATATATATATATATACACATATATATATATATATATATATATATACACAGGTAGTTCAATAAATTCTTAGAATGAGCTTTTTAGAATTCGAATTTTGGCACGCTTTCACCGCTAATAGGAACTGCAACTTTTCGACTGCTAGCACTCAATATATTATGGTGATTGGCCGTTGCGATTTCGTTTGATAGCTTTTCCCGTGCAACGTATCAACGTGATTTTTAAAAATGGAGAAAAAGAGTTTCGAGTGGTTATCAAGCATTTTTATTTCAAAGGTTGGAATGCGACCCAAGTAAAAATTGAGTTAGACGAGACGTACAGTGACTCTGCGCCATGTTTTGCCACTGTTTCCAACTGGATTAATGTGTTAAAAAGAGGTCGCAGGAGCACCGAGGATGAACTACGTCCAGGAGGCCAAAAAATGGCAACTGATGAGGAAAACGTAGAGAAAGTGCGAAAAATTCTTGGCACAGATAAGCGAATGAACATTAAGGAAATAGCGGAGGCATTAGGGATTAGTTTAGACACTGTGCATTTTATCCTACACGAAAACTTGAAGATGAAAGAGCTTAGAGCAAAATGGCTGCCGCATTTGCTCAACCAAGGCAAAAAAGACGCGCCTGTTTTGGCTTTACAGCGAAATTTGGCCAAGATGTCGAACAATCTGTCGGATTTTTGGTGCAGATTCATGACCGTCGATGAAAGCCGGGTTCATCACTACACTCCCGAGACCCAAGAAGCATCTTGCCAATGGTGTGCACCTGATGAAGGACCTCCGAAGAGGGTGCGGACAACGGCATTGACCGGAAAGGTGATGGCTACAGTTTTTTAAGACCAACGAAGAATAATGCTGGTCGGCTACCTTGAGAGCTGTAAAACGATCACAAGAGAATATTATGCAAGACTGTTGGACTGCCGTTAGCAAGAACTCATCGTGAAACGGCCCGCTTTGCAGAAGAAGGTTGTCCCGTTTCACCAGGGCAATGCTCCCGCACACAAGTCCCGGTAAGCATCGGCAAAACTGGCCCAACTGAGGTTCGAACTTATTGAACAACCCTCCTATTCTCCAGACCTGGCCCCCTCTGATTATTTCCTCTTCGGACATTTGAAGAATAGTCTCGGTGGAAAGCGTTTTTCCAGCAATGAAGAGGTTAAGGCTGCTGTCAATGCCTATTTTTAGTCTAACGACGCGGAATTCTACTCAAGATGTATGAAAGCTCTGAAATCTCGGTGGGAAAAGTGTATTGAGCTTCTCGGGGAGTATATCGAATAAGAAAAATTTAAAAACATGATTTGGAAAATTCTCGGTTTTCATTCTAAGAACTTATTGAACTACCTGTATATATATATATATATATATATATATATTGCATAGTCCTCAAACGATTCATTATGTACATGTTTGTTTTGTGCATTCGTCGTCGCATGATAGCAGTTCTTGGCACCTGATATAAAAAAAACTGGCGGTACAATGCTTATAGCGCCACTATTAGCGCGTAAAAATTAATGTCACGTCGGTTTGGTATCAAGAATCACCAATAATGCCAGTATGTGCCTACGTCTACGAAATAAAGTCACCTGAAGTGCGTGTCCAAAAATGTGCGGCATTATCGTGCCAAATCGTAAGGCATTACAAACTGCTTATACATATAAATTTGTGTTTTCCCGCATGGCTGTTAGGGAGTGAAAGTTTAATGCATTAAAAGTATACTTAGAAAAATAATAGCTGCTAAACAAGACCATACTTGCTTCTACTTTAGATTACCTGTTAAGTTACGATAACCGATTTGACAGTAACGAGCAAACAACGTCTTTTTTATGTTCAACGTCTCCAATAGATTAAGCAAGTCACGCCGTAGCTTCATTAACCTATAGTATATATATTTCTAATTCACTTTAGAGGAAATAATTGTACATTACTTCTCCTGTCTAGTACACTTGAAATTCCCAAGAAATACAACAAACACGTTTTGAGTGAGCTTCTGTTAGCACGTACTGAGAAACGGAATTTCTATATATTCAGCTTAGTAATTTTTATATTTAGCTTAGCAAGAGCCATCGACTATACGCAAGCCTGCCCGAAATAAATTTGATTCCATCTGGCTAGGACAGTTTTTATTCGTTTCACATCTCCGTCATACGATAAGTGCATCTCCATATCATCGAGAAAGTAGATCAGGCGTTTTAGGGACCGAAGAGTTTTGTTGACAAACCTGAACGCAAAACGTGATTTGTGAGCTACCACTTTCTAAGGTTGGCCTGTTTCGGCCTATTTGATTGTTCGCCCTTGTCTCAATTTCTTTGTTTTCTCTGTTTTCGATTTTTCCTTTTTTTCCTTGAGCTTTTATCATTTCCTCCCCCACCAGACCTTCTTGCTCTCTCTCTCTCTCTCTCTCTCTCTCTCTCTCTCTATATATATATATATATATATATATATATATATTATCTCCCCCTCTCTCTTTCTCTCCATCTCTCTCCCTCTCCCTTCTTACCATCTTCCAATTTGTATCACTTTCCCGCTGCACGCCGCCTTGGCGAGAGCTTTCTATGCTTTCTTCCAACAGCTCGACCTACTCGAACAAATTTCCTCGCTCTAGCGCATGCAGCTATTCTCTTCTTGACACGATGCACGCTGACGGGTGCCGCCGCCGCTGCCGCGCTGTCGACGACGTCAACACAAACACTAACAGTACCTCCTCTCGACACAGATTGCAGGTGCATGCACGACATGATGATGCACTCCTCTGCCTACTACTACTACTACTTGGCCCATGAGGTGAACGCGCACCTCAGAAGTTGCGCCTCCCCCGCCGAACAGAACTTTCCTTCTTCTCGTACAGCGCCTCGGCCTAGGAGGCCCTTATTCATCTCAGTATCGCGAGCGGGCAATAGAAGGCGGGGGCGGGGGGTGCGCGCGACGCGGGAAGTGGAATAGTGCCCGGGAAATGCATATATAATTTATGTTTTGGGGGAGATTTGCTAGCATTGTCCTCGTAAGGGCATCTATCTATACGCGCGAAGTCTATGGCTGGAGGAAGCGAGCGAGCGAGTGAGCGAGCGACCGAGCGGGAGCAAGCATGTATGTATGAGCGAGACAAGAAGCGATTCTTCGTTGGGATAAACTTTTTGCGTTGGAAGCGTTTTGCCGACGCAAACTTTTTGTTCGCATTTCGACAGCAATATCCATATCTCTCGTAATCGGCGCCTTCTTTTTCGCGGCAGAACTATCGAATAGTGTGGTGATGGCAGTGGTGGTACGGTTACGACCAGCTCTTTTGCGGTTGGATACGCTTCTAAAGGCACATGGTGCTGCTGCTGCCATCGGGCAATATGTAATTCCGACATCGGCACTCGTTCGCTTCCCAGATTGGCGCCATGGCCTTTTGATGAACGCTGCTGAGGAGGTTGACCGAAAAACAGATGGCGTCACTAAACTTCTATGCTAAACACAATGCTGAATGAAGCAACACAACAGAGGAAAAGAAGTATCCGCCCTACGAACTGTGTAGTTGTTTCGTGTAGATTTAGATCAGGCTATTGCCAACTATTGCGCGTCCCTCGTCTGTGTCAAGAATTGGGTGAAAATCGAGCGTGAATGCGTGAAAAGTGGCACATATCATGGGCTCCAGCCGAAGCAGCACAACCGAGAGAATCGTACTGGCACAGCTAAACGATTGCCCAATGTCGTCTAGACCTGATACCGATCAACACGCTACAGACCTGCATCTTTAGATATCTATCTATCTCTATATTTTTATACATTTCAATCAGACAGTGAACAATGCAGCCCTTCAGAAAGGTAGCCGAGAAGGTTCCAAGCGAACTGAAACCGGAGACTGAGCAAAATAAGACACTGTATCCTGTTTTGATTGGTATAGGTGACGTTAGTACTGCGTATAAAATAGTAATACCTGGAGTTCGGTAATTTATTGCAGACTACTCACTAGTTTCCTGAGCCGGGTGACATTCGTCTTATCTGTGAGGCCAGTGCAGCGCCATGTGCATCTTTTCTTTCGGGCAGCTGACACTTCCCTGTGGAACGATGAGATCAGATCGACGCACCTATCCTCCCGATTAGCATAATTCCTGTTCCCAACGCCAATCGCCTTTGTCTCCAGCCAGTGCGCTTTCTGGGCTGGTAACCTTGCAGTCCGCCTCATAGGATGAACAAACTTGAAGCTTGGTCGTTTACCCAAGAAAGCAGGCATGCCTTTCACCAGTTCCCTTGATACATATACACTCTTTACATTGTTCTTTCGCTCTTCCTCTCTCTCTGTCCTCTGGCCTGGGATTCCTTTTTCAGGCGCTCTTAAAGCTTCTCCGTTTTTCGTTGACTCAAACTCTGAGTCTAAAAATGCCGCCTCCAGGTCCTACACTACATAATTTGCCACATCTCTAGCAGGCAGGGGAACGCAGTTGAAGGCTTTTGCAGTCTCTCTACCGTGCATTGCCTCCGTCCTGCGCACTCAGCCACATTTTGAAAGGGGCACTGTGTCTAGGCGTCGGGTAAGTAGCGGCAACCTCCTCGAGGGGTTAATGCGAAAAGTTTGCCTCCAAGCCGCTTGTTATTCTCAGATTTTCTCAAAACAGACCACAAGTCCTTGTCGGACAGTTGGCCACTACGCTCTGCCCCTACCACGCCTCCGTGTGCTGTGTGCTTCTCTTAGTCTCGGTCTGGATCGAGGGATCTGCTTCCCGATCGTCTTGTTGAAGCTGTTGTTGTTGTTATTGTTGCTGATGCTGATATTGTTGTTGTTCTTGTTGTTCTCGCTGTGGCCCTCGTGCCGCCCTGTTCCGTTAGCCAGCAAAACGCCGAAAGTTGTCCTAAAGAGGCGGCACACATACTGCTTGCTGCTGTTGGTGGTCGCCGCCAATGCCCACCCATGGCGGCGGCCGTGCCACAACAAGCAGGATACAAGGCGCAGGACCATGTATTTTTGCTGCCACCTTCGACATGTTTCCTTTAGCGTACTCGAATCTTGCGACGGTTGGAGTTTGGCGGCGGTTTGGCGACTACTTGGGGGTTTGGCGGCTGCTTGGGGGTTTGGCGGCTGCTTGGGGGTTTGGCGGCTGCTTGGGGGTTTGGCGGCTGCTTGGGGGTTTGGCGGCTGCTTGGGGGTTTGGCGGCTGCTTGGGGGTTTGGCGGCTGCTTGGGGGTTGGGCGGCTGCTTTTGCTGAGCCTTACCGGCGGCAACATTAGCCCGAGCAGTAGCAATAGTGGTAGTAGTACAAGTAAAAGCGATAGCGGTGGCGGCGTTTGTAGTAGCTGCGAGAAAGTCAGCTTCTCACAGGCAGTGGTGGCCATCTGTAAGCCTCACGAGCCCACTGGGGCGAAATAATAAAGAAGGGTTTAATTTTCCGGCGCAGGGACATCATCATCCACCACCACCACTACCACCACAAACCGCAGCAGCACGCCGTTCGGGGATCATCACAATGCTAGCCCATCGCGGCGGCGCCTTTCTGGGCCGCAGTCACTGTAAAATTAGCTCTTTTCGTGACCGATGCGTCGCGTTTTCTCGAGCTCGCTCGCCTGCTCGAACTTGCTCTTAGTCTTCGTTTTGCCGTCGAAATGCGTAGCGCATGTTGCGCTTCCGATATTTGAGAAATGGCGACCATTTTTCAGAGGACCGACCATCGGTAAGTCCCTGGGCCAGGGCTGCTGCGGCTGCTGCTGCTGCATATGACTCAATCCCTCTAAATAGAGCGGCACGCACGACTTTAAGTAGATAGGCTATAAAGACTATTTAGCTCAAAGGAACAAAAAGGGTTACGGGTACCAGCAAGCGCGCATGCCGCAGAGAACGCCGTTGATGTATACGGCTGATCCACGCTCCACGGCGTCTTTTGCTTCATCTACGCTCTTCTAGTTTTTGTCTCGTTCCCGGCCGTTCACCAAAAGTCTGGCGCCTTAATATAGCCAATAACATAGCCAAATATGCTAGCTAAAGCGTTCTTTCTAGTGTTGTAATTGAGCGTCAACTTTACGGGGGTAAACTACTGCGGAAAGCGTAACAAAACCGCTTTATATATATATATATATATATATATATATATATATATATATATATGCAATACAGGCTTCTTATCATTCCATTACATCAGATTACTAATTTGTTAGAACTGCATACCCCGATGCCGGAATGCACCCCACATACTATATATGTGCATACACGTACACAAGTAAGTATACAGTGCACAGAGGTGAGCGCGCGTGCGTACGAACGTACGTATATGCTTAGTGAAAAATATCTACTATGGTAGATTAAAGAAAACAGTAAATATAAAATGAAACACAGAAAAATATCTACTAAAACGCATACGCCATGAATCTTCAATTCATACACACGTTGTGGGAAGTGGTAGAGTCGAAGTCAATGCTGACCATGGATTGGAATGTCGGTTAGATAGAACTCGGTGATAAAACGGTCAGCTGCTAATGGCTTGTCACGCGGATGACGCACGTCGCGTGGTCGCTATCGTTGTGCTTGTGGTTGTTGTTATTACTGCTGCTGTTGTTGTTGTTATTGTGGTTGTTGTTATTACTGCTGCTGTTGTTGTTGTTATTGTTGTTGTTGTCACCGTCCTGCAAACAACATTACAGCTGAACAGCGTCAACGACAGTATACGTTCATGCCTAGCCACCATTTATTTACGACCGCGGTTTACCTTGGCTTGTTGGACATACAATTGCACGTGCAAATACATAAGAGTGTGTATATGTATGCATATATATATATATATATATATATATATATATATATAAATATATAAGGCCGTATATATACCGGTAGAGCACTTTCGCTGTAGATAGCGGTGCAACCATAAATATTTCGTTCGTTCTGTAGCATTATAGTCAATACTGATAACTCACTGCGGAGTGAATAATATATGCACATGGAAAGATTTACTAGTCAATAATTAAAAAAAATATTTATTTGTAGTGACCACAGACTTGACAGCGGAATCGATCACGGACATGTCAAAGTTCGAAATCATACCAGTAACGCAGGCAAATACAGCAGCAACAGCAGCTGCCGCACCATAACAGCAATCAAAGCGATGTAGAAAGAGCTGCACCACCAACAACAGCAACAACAACAACAACGAAAATAGCAGCATCAATAGCAACAAAAACAGTACTGAGCGTTACCACTGCACGGGTACAAGTGCATAGTTAATGAATTGGCGTGCCCGGCCTTTCTCTCACTCTACCTCAACCACTCCCTCTCTCTCTCTCTCTCTCTCTCTCTTTCTATGTGTATCTATTGTCTCGCTCCATGCCTCGATGTGCGGCCTCTAAGACCGATTTGCTCATTGACTTCCACCACAAAGACGTATATGTACACGCAGCCTACATACACAATCGCAATTACTTACTGCTGGATGAATGGATCAGCTATGAGCTATGAGCCAGCCCAGTCGGGCAGATCTGTTGGGTGGACGGACGCGCATAGGCGACACGCAGACAACCAAACTAGTATGAGCAGCGGGAGCCGATTTGGGACTACTACACACCCTAGATCGTTCTTGACCGTTGCTGTGGCGGGGGGGGGCGGCAATCAATAACAATATTGTTGTATATATATATATATATATATATATATATATATATATTCAACAATAAAAATAGGAGCGTTTATGAGATTTAAAAAAATGTCATTCTATCAGAAAATACGCTGACCTTTTTGGCATTTACAAGGTATATACTACATTAAATGTATTGCGATGGCAGGGAAAAGCAAAATGACGGGGAGGCCTGGTTGATTATTACTATGATTGTCATAATTAGTCTTATTATTTGCCTCTAAGTATCTTACACAGGTGCGCTCGTACATCAAGCGCCGTTTGGAAGCCTAAATTGAAAGCGGTCTTTCAATATTGTTAATGCTATGGCATTTTATTTACGTTTCATGTATTTTCACAACTGTGCAAAATATGAATGTGTGCGCGGCGTGTTCCAAATATCCTTACCCTATAGCACCCACTCTAGCGGCAATGTTATTCGTACACACAGCAAGTGACCCAATATGCCTGAGAGACTGACTCTTCTGCTGGTCTTCCGCAATGTTTTAAATACGCTTTGTTAAGCCATTTACGAACTAGTGTAACGCCTTGCTAATTTTTGTTCCCAGTGTATTCATAGCGAAATGCACAATCTAGGTGTGGGGATGCGGTCGAGCGTAATGCCGTCAAATCTTAAGTTATATAGTTTTCGTTAATTGCCGCCTGCATGCTGATAAGGACTTCTCTAATAATGCGGTTAAACTTTATATATCTAACGACACTACCCAGGCCTTTTGCGGCAGTCTAATGGGTGCCACCCTTTCGAGACAACGATATCTTCACCGGATTAACAGGAACATACCTAGCGCACGGAAGCGCGGAAATCATGCAGAATAAATTACAATCTATTACGGTACTGAGTTTAGGTGGGGACAAACCATTAGACAATTTCCCACTACAGGCATCATGCACAGTCAGGTAAACAGCGCAATATCTATCAAATCGTTCAGAAGCTTGCTCGTGTACACTCTGCTTTTGTAATCGTTGTCGAGTACGCTGATTGGGGGCATTCGTTGCCAGCCGTCCTTGAGTTCAGTGACTTCCATGGCCTGCTCCGCTCAGTTGACTGCGTTCGTGATATGTAAATGCAAGCCTTTCTCTTCTAGG
Source organism: Dermanyssus gallinae (assembly GCA_003439945.1). Taxonomy (NCBI): domain Eukaryota; kingdom Metazoa; phylum Arthropoda; class Arachnida; order Mesostigmata; family Dermanyssidae; genus Dermanyssus; species Dermanyssus gallinae. The sequence goes on from QVRM01004826.1 coordinate 111,935, forward strand.
AGTTCAACCAAGGATTCAAACAAATAAAAAAAACAACAGATAAATGCGATTTTATTAGTATCGGTTATTTCGAGATCTTCCTTGCAAAGTGGGCAGCGCTTGCAATGCATAGGCTAGTCCTGGGGATTTGAAGCTATGTCTCCCGTAGAAAAAGCGTTGCCGGTACTTTTGTTAGCTGTAAACGCTTTAAAATGTCTTCCTTTTTGTTAAAAATGGTTGTTAAATTATTCGAAATTCTACAGGAACGCCCGTGAGATCTAAGCAACTACTTGGTAAGCCAGAAAGCACCTATTTTACTAAGTTGCTTCCTTTTGATTTTGAGGTGTCAACGGCAGTCACCCAATTTCTAAGAGCGTGTTTAAATGTCTGCCCTCCATCTTTTTGGGACTGCGAAATGCTGGAAAAGTATATCGCCCTATTGGCCCATAATCTCAGAACTCCCGGAAAAGGAGGCAAAATTGCCAAATTGCTTTGCCAAATAATAAGTTTACACAGTTCTTTAATGTTCACTCCAACAACCTGCGGAACCAACGATTTCTTACCCCGAAGGCCATGGTCACATCTGATCACATAAATGAATCGTCCGCGTGGTGTATGGCTAAATGGGCGCGCACATACACAGCCTGCTATATGTATATATATATGTATATATATATAAATATATATATATATATATATAAGCCTGTACAATGCTCTTATATGGGACGTCGCTGATGCAATTGCGCCCTCCCTGGCCTATCCAAGCACCCTCGGTCAAGGACAATTGACGTCCTGTTGGATTTAAAACGCTGAGAGGCCCGGGCCTCCTGTCCGGACTTTTCTGGAGAACGAACGCAAGCAGCCTAAATGAGCAGCAAACGAAAAACTAGATATTACGTACATTTTATAGTTCCCCCCGCCCGTATAGCAAAATAATATATATATATATATATATATATATTGTACTTGTATATATATATATATATATATATATATGTATATATATATATACAAGTATCTTTCTGCTTGTCCAGAAGCAAACCAATACTGACAACGATGGCAAACATATGCGGAACAATAGTAAAACAACGCCACAGCAGCAACAACACTAACAAAACAATGATAGCAGCAACGTGCTTGAGGGCAACCGCGCATATAATGACCATAGCAACAACCACAACAACAACAACAACAACAACAAACAGCGTCAACATAGCTCTAACCATCGTGGTGGGAGCAAATATTTAGTGTCGCCCGTGCTGTGAGGCTCGAGTAATGCGTCAACTCAGGCTCCAGCCAACCCCCGCAACCTCGCCGCCACAAAGCGCTAAGGCTTGCTTGGGGGAGTCAATCCGGTGTCTGATTGATTGGCTATTTGTTGTGTGTCGGTGGGTGCCTTTTGTTCCGCCGTGTCTATAACTTCCACTTTTGCTGAGCTATCTTTGAGTGACCATGTGCTACTGCATGTATGTATGTATGTATATATATATATATATATATATATATATATATAAGAGAGAGATATAGGTAGTCGATATGTATGTGTAGACGTAGCTGCTGCTGCCTCTTTTGTTGTTATTTTTGTTTGTATGATATTGCCTTGTTGTGCCTTCCCATTCATCCTGCAATGACTGTCACTGCTGGTGCTGTTGCTACTGCTACTACTACTACGATTAGTCCTACCCTCGCCACTACAACTGTATAATAACTACCCCTGTTGATGTTGCATTGTTACTGGTGCAGGTCCTGATCTCACTCACCCGGGTCGATTCTAGCCTCTTTGACTCCGGGCGTCCCGTGAGGAGGAAGAGGAGGAGGTGCGGCGTTGTGAATACGGTTCTGAGGGAGCAGAGAACTAGAAAGAGAGAGAGAACAGAAGCTGAGGTGGGCGTTCGGTGTCTCGTACCCAATACTATATATATATATATATATATATATAGATGCCCTGCACCATCCTGAGTGCTACTGAGGGAGTCAGTCATCTTTTGTGTTAGGGAAACGGGAAAGGGGGTGGACGGTCACCAAGGATCGGAGAGCTTTCGCTGTTGTCCTGGCACTGGTTGTTTGGACGTCCTCGTCGCGGGCGTCCTCTAACCACGGTGTCCGGGCGTCACACGCGCCGCCTGCCAGCAGAACACGGCAGAACAGGCTGTTGTTCTCGCCAGGTCTGTCCAATCTCGGACGCGTGCGCATCAATGAGTGAGATGGAGGGCAGATTGCGATTAGCCATCTCCGACATTCCCAGTTGGTCCGTCGAGGGTGCCATCGTCGACCCTGTGGTGTGCATTCGCCGACGTAGCATTATTGCTGGCTATTATTGCCGCTGAACAGGCCAGGCCGCTGCCCAACTCGCAATAGCAGCAGCGACCTCAAGTCGACGAGGGGTAATGCTCTGTACGGTGGAGAATTGCAGAGGTGTCTCGGAAACAAATATGACGAATGACTGTCGACGGACAGGGGTCGAATCGTTGCTGAAGGAGAGAGGGGGGGGGGAAATGGCGATTTGATGGCAATGTTTGAAAGGGGGACACACAGATAGGGCAAGGCTAACCACAAATCGAGTCCAGTCGACTTCCTGCCTGTGGGAAAAGTGGCTCACTGGGGAGTGGTGTGGCATCATGCTACCGACATACTACTTGACTCTCCCGCCTCACCCCTGAAGTGGGACGTGTTTGGGAACGCGTACGGACGTTCCCACGTACAAACGCTGGCTAGAATTTTTTATTACCAGAGCTTGTTATTGCCATTGTGTTTTGTGCAAATTCCTTTTGTCTGTTTCATCTGGCCCGAATCTCGTCTTTAGGGCTTGCATGCTGCAGGCGCTTTTTCTCTACCTACTGATAGGCTGGCGCGAACTTTAAAAACGTGACGTAAGCGTATACTCGTAATATATTGTGTCGTAAAGTGGCAGACCCCTTATGTTTTCGTAATTGTGCACACCCCTTTTTGTATGTACTGCACACACATATAACTAAATACATATGGGTAGATCCCTGTAAACATTTTGAGGAAATCACTGATGAATGATAACAGCAAAAAACATCCTGCCGTTAGTTAGCCGGCTGAATGCTGTCATTATTATAGAAAAAAAATTACTATCGAAGACTCTATGTTCTTCTTAAGATAGCGCCGCGTAATCTCGGCATAACCTTTGGTAGCACTTAGCTACATACCAATCAGCGCTCAACAACCAGCTTTAGACTTCGATCGTTACAGAAACTGCACTCCTAGTAGCAAAAGTAGCAACCATCAGCTTTTCCTGTCGACAGTAGGCGCGAATAATCGCTCTTCTGTGGGAAAACATGAGCGCAAGTCATAGAAATGTATCCAGATCTCAGGCGCCGCGTCTTCTGTGAATGCAGTTCTTGTCCTCGGCCAGTTGCACGGCCAGTTGCACGGCCAAATAATGTGAAAGCCTCAATGTGTTGCAAAAATCCCAATCTTGATTACTCTTTATTCTATAAGTAAAGACGCTTTTTATCCTATTTATAATGAAGCTATCTACCTAACGGTTGAGTTTTGCCGCCGGCGTTGTCTTAGTAGGCTTTTTAAAACTTCTGCTGAATTCTATGATTATATAGAACGTCGCGGGCTTTGTCACTATGATGCAGCACGTTGTAGTTTTTTTATTTATTATAACGTGACACATCATTATGACAGATTCCACTGGACAAAATGTCTACGTGCTTGTGTATCAGCAGGAGATAAATCATAAATGAGGTGCGCTGTTAATTTTTCGACTTCGCGAACTCCCAAACCGGAGGTTCAACCAAACGAATGCGCCTTCATTCTTGTTTTGCCTCTCCCGTAGACGCGATTAAAGCCTGCCTGCGATTGCCTTTGTGACCGGTCAAACAGTAGACAATAGTCAATTCGCTTTTTACTTTCTGCCCACCCCTCACCCGTTCTCATCCCGCTGTACCTCGTACCGCGTCGTGTCCAATGACGCGGCACACTAAACGCCGTGCGTGACGGCGGTGCCGAACGGCTGTGTTGGCACGCGACAATTGCGCTTTCCCGTCGTTCGTCGATTTGAGAACGCGCCTCCACTCGAACGACGAGTGCGTGCTGTTGAAGTAACGGCCCTCTTGCTGGCTGCTAGCTGTCTGGGCTGTTCGTCGGAATGCGGTTTGAGCAGCTGAACAATGCCAAAGCTGAGAGGCAACTCACCAACTCTCTCGCGGCGGCACTCTCTCGGCTGGGTGGTCGGAACACAACACAGAGAGACCGGGCGCGAACAACTTCACGCACACGATAAGGGAGGGGTGGTGGGGTCTCTCATTCGGGGCGCCGCCGCAGCCGCTACCGCCACCGTTACCACCACTAACAGGGGTTATATATTAAATAGTTAAAACAAATTAATGTCGACTGCTGGGCGCCGGAGGGTCAGAGGAATTCGACTCGTTAGCGACCCCCGGGCCGTAACCATCTCCGCCTGACCTGCCAGACCATCTGCCTATTTCTGTGTGTGTGTCCTTTATTCGTCGTCAGCCCCCACGTTCTCTGTCGGCTAAACTGTCTCCAGCTTTTCCTGACCCAAACCTTTCTGACAGACAACAACCAACAACAGCACACACGGGAACCAGTCGGCAGTTCGGGGAGGACATGCAAAACTTGCCGGTGCCGGCGCCCCGCTGAAGCCGTTGCGACCCCTGCCGAAATGTTCTCTGCCCGGAGCGTTTAGTTTAACAATCAACAGGGAAATGCTGAACAGGAAATATAGCCGTATCCCCTTCTACAATGCGCCTCCCTCCTTTACCTTTCCCGCCAGAGAACGAAACAAATTAACGCTGTTAACAAGTTGAGCAGGCTCGAATGGATTGCTCAGCGAATAACAGCGGAAACGCCGAGAGCCTTCGTGTGCATCAAATCAAGAGGGTTCACCCGATTTTCAGTGGTTCACGTTTTCTTTTGCTTGGAAGATCGTGTCTCACAATATGTCAAACGGACGAAGTATTGGCCTTATCGGGGGATGACAAGCAATTATCAAGGCTCTATTTCAAGTAATATTTTATAGATCACCCGGATCGATAAACGATTAAGGCGTGACCCCGACGGCCCTTTTTAAGAGGCGATAAATTCACAAGGGCTGAACAAAATTGCATGATTACATTGAGTATCCATTCTAGTTTACTAAGGTTGATAGAATTGAACTGAATACATATTTATTATTGATGATTGCTTTATATACGGGGTTACTTAATGGGCATAGCTTTTGAAACCCTCTTTACCTACTGGTGACATAATCAAGCAACCGATAACCTATTAACTTAATCTTGAAATCAGGAAGACTCTTAGTGCTCCTGATTTCGAATAGCGGATAAATGATTGTCTTTCTCAATTTATTACACATGAATTTCCTCTACCGACTCGACGCGCCTACGGTGTAGAAGCGCGTTTATTTCCCGTAGGCAATGAACGACTGATCGAAGCAGCGTTTTTGCGTCAAATTTCAACCAATATTCTTGTTAGCACAGATTAATATGCTCTCCTATTGTCTGTTGCCAAAACGACGTTGGTCTCCAGCCAGAAAACATTTAAAGATTTTTCTCGGGTTACTACATAACGATACTGCAGCATTCCTAGGACCCTGTTTAGCACTAGATCGCGCCTTCGGTAAGTTTGAAGACATCTAGTCTATGTCAAATAGAAGACCCCGCATAAAATTTACAGTACAGCTAGCTTGTCTTGACAATGCACGCTAGACGAAAGACACCTCAAATAAGATAATGTTTTGCATTTGGCTCGCGATCTGTCAAACAAACTGCAAACAAGTAGAATACATAAATGTTTAAAGAATTTAACCTATATCAAAAGTTGTTTTGATAAAGTTTTCACTAACAGAGTAAGATCTCCTCCTCTCGAGTCAGAAGACTTGCACGGAATGGCGTAGCCATGATTATAAAGCATGATGAGTGGATGATATCGATGGTGCTGAAGGCAAAGGTTTGCAGCCGTACCGTAGAGATACTCCACTCCTCCGCGATGTGTTGCCCATCTAGCCGTAAGAAGGATCCGTTCCCCCATCTTCTGGAGGGCGCGACCAAAGTCATCTTGCTAAGATGAGAGAGGCCGGACGGACTTGAACGTACCGGTGGGGTTGTGAAAAGGACATAACGCAGCCAGACCGACTCGACGTGCGAGAGACAGGAAGAAAGCCGAAATAAGAGTGAGGCAATCGGAGAGGAGGACTCGCCAAAGCCCAGCGCGTCCAGGGTGTGATGGATGACTCGCAAGAAGTAACATCTCCGCCGCTGCTACTACTACTACTACTGCTGCTGTCGCCGCCGTCGCGTGATGAGGTAATCAACGCGCCCGCGAAAGGGGTATCAGAACACGGACTCTCCAGGCGTTCCTCCTTCGTCACCGGTCATCGGCCATCGGCGGCTGTAACGGCGATGATTGCGACGGCCGCACTCGGATGCTGCCGCTGCTGCTGTCCTGCTTCTGGCGATCACCACCACCCCCGTCATAGGCCCTCTTAAGCATGGGCCGAGACATGTCCACATGACATAAGTCCATGCTGTTCCTCCTACCTTGTCGGTCGGTCGATTGTGGGTTGCTCGTGTCTCTTCTTGCCGTGCTTCTGTCGCGTTTTCCTTTGCTTCTGCTTTGATCTAGACGACTGCCTGTGCCATTATTGCTTGCCCTCGTACCACCGCCTGGTTGCCCGCTGTAGTTCTCCTGGTGTCTATGCGCAAATCGTCGAAAAGCGAATATGAAGAACCAGCCGATAGCGGCCGAAATGGCTGTGGTGACCATACGTAGCAACAAGATCACCGACCACTTCACGAGTCTTGTGCTTCTTCACGAGTCTTGCCTGTAAAGCCAAAGGAAGACAATTTTCTCATCTCGACACTTCGTCAGATCCGCGCACATCGCACGTGTCCGAATCATCAGAAGGACATAGCACCGAAAGCACCTGATTGTTCTAAAACGCTATATTCACCTGCAGGCAGCGAAAACCAATTGGGGTGAGCATATTAGGGGATTCCTGGCGCTTTGTTGTGTTTCCGATCATTAATCACTTGTCTAGTCGTCGATATTTTTTTAAGAATTGTTATCGCTACAGAGAGTATTGCCATGGTGTAGTTAAGTTGATATCAGTTCGAAACTACATAACCGCACACTTCAGAGGTAATTATGCTGACACGATTTTTCTCAGGCATAGATGTCACAGAATGCGTCACATCTCTCCATTAGCTCCAGATGAGTCAATGGTGCGCACACTTAGAAAATGTGTGGCTAAATGCCATTCAGCGCTTATTATAACTTTACCCGGTATGTGTATTACTTACCTTTGCAATTGCGTGTTGGTAAATCATCTTTAGTTTGACCGCGAATAGTTTTGCATAACATTAATGTATGTAATACCTCATGCTCAGTGCCTCAAATGCACGCCTTGCAGAGTTTTTAATAATGCTCAAATCTGCACAAGACGCGGGGAAACCCATGTATGGTGTCTCTGGATATGATTGGCGCAAAAATGCATTTCCACTCTGAGGACTTTATTGTTGTCTACAATAAAACTGTCGATCTATTTCAGCCATTTGCCTACTTTAATCCTTAATCAAGTCCATGCATGTTAATGGTAACCTAAATGGTGCCCTTGTTTCCTTGGCTAAAAGGGCTATTCCTGTTAGCAAGTACACAAGACAATTCCGCGCAGTGGTATGCAGGCCATGGGCCTTCGTCGAATAAACAGGGTATTTAGCGAGGCTGGGCCTGCTACTAACAATGATTTTCAAGGTCCGTCCTCAGCATGGATATCGAACTGGTTCTCACCCGGTGTTCCGTTGATTCAAGCTAAGCGTAATATTGCCCTTTGTGAGTTTGTTGCGATGAAGCTTCGCCAAATACTATCTTCGAAACATTGGCACGGATATCTTAGACTTTGACAAAACTAAAATAAAATAGATAAGTATCCAGCTGCCGAACTACTTCGTTGTCACGCGTATTTACGCTAGACACACTAGATTACTTAATTTTGCACCAACGAATGCCTCACGGCGTCTGTAAAGCATCTTGTCTGTAACACGATTATTGTGGTAGTGCTATAGTTCTGCCGTCCATGAAATAACGTGTAACCCTAGCCAATGATGATGTAAGATCACTAAGCGCGCTAACACGAAACGCCACCTTCGCGGCGAGGCATACATGTTCTCTTAAAATCGTTAGAAAAAAATCGAGGAAAAGAGGCCAGCCTTAACAAGATAAACTATTATGGCAGAATTGCATCGTGCTTACGTTATCTATCTATCTCCCTCTCTTTCTCTCTCTATCTTTCTTGCTCGCTGTCTTTAACTTTTTCTCTCGAGCTCGAGTATCCTTCGTGTTTTTCGTTGTCTCACAAGCTATTCACGTGAAAACTTTTCGTTCAATCTGTTATTGCATCATGGAATGAATGATTCGCGGTCTGTTGGTGGTCGATCGGTTGGCCGGTCGGCCGTTTATTCGCTACTTCAAAAAGTCGTCACTCTAATGAGGGTCACGTATACCGCCGATTGAGCCAAGCAAGGGCAGTGTTTACCGCATCCCCACACAGACTGACAGCAAGCAGGCTGACAGAAGTGCTAGGCTGGCAGGAGTGCTAGGCTGGCAGCATTAGTGCAGCATTAGCAATAGATAGGCAACGGTGAAAGGGTTGAGACATAGTAGTCGCAACGGCGGCGGCAAACAAGAAGTCGACGACGATGACGACGAAAAACAAGACGAACAGTTCGATGGCAAGGACGAGAGAGGGAGAAAGAGAGAGCGAAATAGCGAGTGATCGAGAGTAAAGACAAGGAAAAAGAGGTGTGGGAGAAGTGACCCTATGCGATGAGGAGGAGGCTTCAGCCTTCCTCATCGAAGCTCTGGCATTGTTCAGTCGTTCGCTCCAGGCACGGTTTGCCATGGTGTGGCATGCAGTTTGGAGAAGTTGGCAGCGCGAGAGTCATAGAGAGAGAGAGAGAGAGAGATGGGGGGGAGCGCGAATGAAACGGAAGAGAGATAAAGAGAACAGCTCATCTGTGCCTTTTCCTCTAGTTCCTCCGCTCGCCCTCTACGCTGCTTGACGACGTTGATGGTGATGGCGAATCGTTGATTGGGTCGTCGTCGTCGTCTTCGTCGTTCTCGTGACGGTGATCGATCTATGCGCGGATGGAGTAGAGAAAGAGGAGAAGAAGAATAGGGAAATAGCACAGAACGGAGCGAAACAGAGCGCCGCCTCCATAGATGAGAGCCCACCGCCCGAAGGCGCCCGGGGCCGTCGTCGCCCCCGTTGTCGCTTTTGCCGCTGCGCCACTGCTACCGCATCGGGCAACGGAAGGGGAAGGGGGAGACGGGGGTGGGGCGAGCAACGAAGATACAACGAAACCCCCGGCCGACCAACCGACCGACCGACTGATCGACCAACGACCGATCCATGGGGATGAGGAAAGACGAACGCGTTCTGCGGAACAGCAAGCGTGCTTGCCACGGAGCAGCATCCGCCGCCCCGGACACGGTGGTAGCGGGCCCGGCAGCCAGACGGAACCCCACTCGACGACTCTCCGGGCAAGCAATCGCGGGGGGGGGGGAGGGCGCGGGGGGTCTTCGAACAAAGATGGAACGCCCGGTCCAACAGCGCAACCCTATCCTCACTCAGTCCTAATCTACACACATACATAGATAGATAGATACGCATACTCGCCCGGGACGTACATTTGGGCTAGACACATACAGGCTGTACACACCCATGCATACATGCGTACATTCAGGCTGTGCACACCCACCCACACAGGCATTCGGTCTTGCCATACAGGACATACACACGTATACATAAGCTTATAAAATATACAAGTATATCACAGATGTGCACAAGACAAGGCGCGATGGCTGCATGATGCTGCTAGACGGGCGCACATACATGCCCTGCACGTACAAATCTATTCGCTTGTCTTCTCCGTTTTCCTTCATTCCCTTGAGGTTTAATTATCTCTCTCTCTCTATATATACATATATATATATATATATATATATATATATATATATATCCCGTGTGATATTTTGTCCTCTATTTATCTTACCTACTATATGAACGCTGAAGTTATCTTGGCCTGGATCTCAATGAAGTTCAACGAATAAGTAACTCTGTACTCAACAGAGCAACCCTGTTGTGGCTTACCACTCTACAGGCTGTGATCTTCAAAAAATGTGTGAAAGAAGCCGCTCGTTTCTGTTTATAAAAACTTATTTTTGCCGGAGCTATGTGTTCTCTTCCAGAAAAAAAAAAAATATATATATATATATATATATCGAGAGAGAGGGGGGGGGACTGCTTATATATGTATATACATACATGATTCATTTTTCGATGTAATACGTTAAATATAGTACACTTATAGCTAAGGAGAAACTAGGCCAGGCGAAGACCATTTCAGAAAAGTGTTTGGAATGGAGGCGGCGACAAGTTTAACAATGTACCAACTTTGCGAATCAGCCGATTAATTGAGTATTTTCTTAGCACACTGTTTTCCATAGGGTTGCCTGCATATCCAGCTTCAGGTGCGCCGCCACCGTCATAGAAGCGGGTGGGGGTCGGTGACGGTTGCATCCCAAACTGGCATTAACCTCATTCAAATTGTATAAGTGTCACCCTGGACTCCTGCCGTTCTCCGCGCAGAGGCCAGTCGGTTTTAGGATGCGCGGAAGACCGCATGACCTAAAGGCTTCATTAATATGCGTACAGTATTTCTGGGATCCTACGCCCACGAAACACGATAAGCCGTAATGTCCCAGTTTGTTGACGAAATGACCACATTGACATCGATGAGGGCTAACTAAGTCTGCTCCTAATTGTCGGCCCCAAGGTTCTCCTGAAGGTGGGCCAAGCGATTTCTAAACTAGCCGACTCCCGCTGTAATTAGGAGGGCCAATATCCTCATCCGCGCTTAGCATTAAGGAGATCATGGCCAGGACCAATAAAATTGGAACACGAGGCCTTCTTTGGAGATCGGTAGTAACGCTTGTTGCCATGCGCTGAATGACAGAGACGAGGTCAGCAGGCACTTGGGGGTAGACGGTGTCAACTCGTTAAGCGTTTGCAAGTCGTCGGCTCGATTAGATAGTTTAACCCTTCGAAAAAGGTGCAAGAGTCTTAAAAACGAGAGAGAGAGAGAGGTAGATAACAAAAATCTTTGATGAGCTCCTCGAAGACGGAGACTAGCGGCGTCACGTTCCAACCTTGATCTTGAGCGCTCCGTTGGTACGGTGAGCCGTTTGGGACAAACTGGTAAACCTAGTAGCCCCAGATCTTTCTTGGCGGTTATCTTGCATCCGGGTAGGAGATGTAGAGGTGCTTTTTATATCGGAGGTGGTTTCCAAGGAGGCATGTTTCATATTTAGCCGGATTTAAACCAAACCGAAAGTTACGCCAAAGAATCCACCAAATCCTTGATACCCGGACAAAGCAGAAGTGGTGTTGAGGGATCCCCCTGCTGCAGGGCGGTGGCAGACGTATCCCATTCGTATGGTATCTGATTCAACTCTTTTACAAGAGCTTGCTGCAGAGCATTGACGGAACTGGTTTCCCGTGTATTTTGGCTTCATGAGGTATGAAACGATTACCCCGGCCCACACCATCACTAAAGTTGGCATTTTTATCTTAAGATAGTTTATTATGATCCGCATCAATTTACTGTTCCAATTTGCAAGTCATAACATATATTTGCAGCGTTTTGCTTCAGATTGCTCGTCAACCGCGTTTATACCTTTCTGATATTTGTTTGGCTAGTTGCTGTGGGGTTTGGTCCGCTGCTGTGTCGCATAGCCATCGACTTTGTATCCTTACATCGCTTAGTAGTGCATATAACATATTTTTTCTAGATTTTAATATGCTTTAGCTCGTTCACAATGTACTTAGCATACTTGCCCGCCAAATGGAGCGCTACCACACTATGTCGCTGCATTTCCATGGTCACTGGCGTAACAAAGCGTTGTCTCACCACGAGGTTTCGTTTGGAGTGCTCGACGCAAACATTCGTTAAGTCCGACGTGGCAAGTTTTGAAAAGAACCTAGCATGGTTAACCCCGTATATATGTACTCATATAGAAAACCCATTTATAGGCTCGTAGGTAGTGCCCTGGCAAATTGGGTACATTGATCCCCATGGATATAGGGCTACAGACAGAGTAGTCTCAATGTAAAGGAATAGATACCGAAAAAAATAAGGACGGAGAAAAAAGGACGAGAGAAAAAGCGGGAAAGAAATAGGAAAGGGGAAACTTGTCGATGAAAGTGGTAAGATGGGATCAATCAATGTAGTTGGCAATAGACGGAGCGACGGACGGACGAAGGAACGAACGGGTAGACTGACTGACGATGCTAGGGCAATTCGCCGGCAACACACGATAGCACTAAGATCTATCTCGTCGTGCCCCGCTCCATCGTATCGCGTCGACGTATCCGTGTGCAGCCATCGCTTCGGAATACGCTCTACCGCTACAACTCCTACTACGTCCATTATCACACAGTCACTACGACTACTTCAACTACTCATAGTAGTTGTACTTCTACTAGCAGCACAAGTACTCTCTCGATGCCCTATGCGGCGCCAGTCTGTGCGGCTGGCCTAAAGATTCTTGTCCCTCTCTTTCTCTCTCGCTCCCCCTCTCACTCTTTTCCCCTACTGTTTAACTTCTATCGCTCTCTCTCTCTCTCTCTCTCCGGATCCACGGTTGGAGCAACACCGATAGCCTTGGTTTGGTACGAGAATGTCGAACAAACGACGAACCAGACATGCCTGCGCCCCCGTTAGCAGGTCTGCAATACTACGCGACATAGCAGCAGCAGCAACAACAACAGCAAAACACGAACAGCAACACAGATAACAACGACAATAGCAGCAGCAACAACAACACAGACAACAACGACAATAGCAACAACAACATTTTACTTTCTACTTAACTCGGAAGTTCGCCGACACTCCGCTGTTCTGAGTTCGAGTCATCCTCGTTCGACCGACGACCAACTTGAAGCCAGCAAAGGAAACGAGTTGTCGCAGCCCAATAGCTCGCTCGCTACACTATGGCCCAGCACCGTTACCAAGCCAAGCAAGTAAGTAAGTGAGCGACAACGAATACAAAGGACGCCAAACTTTGTGCGCTGAGGTGCCCGACGAGAACGACGACCACGACTTCAACCACTATGACTACGTTTATCACTACTGCTACCACAACTACTATCGCTTTTACTGCGACTGCTACCAATATCGACACTTTTCGTTCTAGGTTACTAACGCTAGACTTTTCAGTTTGCTTGAAAGCAGGCTGCCTTTCTGTGACTCAAGTGACTCGAAAGTTCACGCGTACAAGACTTTGGACGCGCAATGTAAAAGGGTTGCGAACTCTTACACACGCGCGTATATATATGTATATGTATATGTATATATATATATATATATATATATATATATATATATATATATTCAAAGTAAATAGCTCTATGTAAATGCGCATTGCAACGAGTAAGACTGTTAAATTTACTACAATAATATATATGATGCCAAATATAGGACCGCCTAAACATGGCCTAAGCACTGCTTGGCCTGTGTAAATTGGGCATGTAAATGTATCCAGTTTACACGATTTTGGTTGGTGCTCAGGTCATCATTCTTATGCGGTCTATATCGTTTTGTAACGTGAAAGGCAAGCACTAGCTGTACGACTTGCTGAAGGGTCAATCTCCGTATCAGACTTAGATAAAAAAAAAAAACACAATGCATAAAGTGGCAGTTTAATAAGGTAAACGAGAGATAGTATGCTACTGGAATAAAGCTTATTTGTATGTTACAGATCTTAAAATTCAAAGTTCGGCATAGCCTACGTTTTGGCTCGCCCTTACTTAAACCCTAGCATCCTAGTGCAGCCCGCATTTTTTTGGTTATATATATATATATATATGGAGCAGAAAGTCGTGTACGATTAATATGGGTGTTGTCTAACTATTTGTATGTTTGCACATTAGCGTTTCCTCAGAGTATATATATATATATATATATATATATATATATATATATATATATATATGTATATATATATATATATATATATATATATATATATATTATAATATATATATATCTATATAATATATTAATTTATATATCTATACATATATAAACTAAATTTATATATATATATATATTTATATAACATCCAGCTGTGTATATAAATATATAGGACGATATTTCGATAGCCACAGACAGAGATCAGCGCCCATAGCAATCTCGATTGGATTGCTGCTGCTGTTCGCCTTAATTTCCCGGTTAGACTTTACCAGCAAAGTGAGCGGCGGCGGTTGAAGGAGCGTAGATCTCCGTCACCGTACCTATCTATCTATCTATGGTCGAGCTGGCTCCGTTGAGCTGGAAACGGGACTGGTACGGCGGCTACCCCTGATGCTGCTGCTGGTGCTTCTGCACTGCCAATGCTGCGATTAGATCGCGCTGAAAGCAAGAATAATGAACGAATAGGCCAACGGAATGGGCGCCGGGCAGCGAACGAACGACCACCACGGGCCGCGGGTGAGACGTCTCACTGTCGACGCGCACTGAAATAGAGGAGAGAATGAGAAATAGAGGATATGGAAAGCAGAAGCGAGAGAGAGAGCGCGAAGGTGCAACTGGCGAAAGGGACCAAGGGTTGAACGAATTAGGGCAAGACAGATAAGTGAACACCGAAAGGAAAGGGAAGGAACCGAACGCACATAGAGAGAGAGGCAGAGGAAATGAGAGGGGGATAAAGAGAAGGGGAAAGAGAGGAGAGAGGACAGAGGGGGGAGAGAAAGAGGGGGGGGGGGGGGAGAGGGGGAGAGAGAGAAGGCAATTAAGAACTTCTAAATTACTGGCGACCGGTTCGATGGCGGCTGCTCGTCTTGGTCCGGTCGCGTATCTCGTTGTTGGCGGCGAGCGGCTGTCTTCTTGGCAAAGTGTCCCTAGGCCAACTAGGCAGCACTAGCTACTCCACAAGACCCGCCTCCGCCGTGCGTTCTTTCGTCCATCCTCCGCCGCCGTTACGGCACGGTACGAGCCACCTACCTATATTTCTCTCTGTCTTGGAAGAGACTGTCTTAGAGAGACCTTCCGTTCCTCGTTCCGAAGAAGGATCTCTCGTTTTGTCTATGCGCGCTGGTCTAACTACTATACTCGTATATAGGCTCTCTTAAAGCTTGACTTGTGACCGCTACCGTAGCCGCTGGCCGACCAGTCGCCCCTCACCTCAGAGTCTCAAGTCTTCGTTGTCGCCGCCATTTCAGTCCTCTTCGTCCTTACCATGATCATCATCAACATCATCACCACCACCATGATAATCATTGTCGTCGTCGTCGCCGCCGTCGCGCGTTTCGCTCTGGACGTCTGGTGAGGGGTGGTTGTTGGCGCTGGGCCACGTAGGTGGGTAATTCTGCACGTAAGACGAGGTAGTCTGCACGACGTCACACGATCCTGTCCGTTGCCATTTCCCTTCGATCTCTACCCGTCTACCCGAATGTGTTTGCAGGACTGATCCAGGATCTCTACAATCTAGTACAATATGTGTGAGGGTGTGTCGGATCTAGGACCTCCTCGCTACCGTCGAACGCCTACTGTTTGGGTAGAATCCAGGATTTACCCTCTCGCCAGCAGAATGAGTGTGTTGAATTTAGGGAACCCTATTGCCGACGTTGATCTCCGATCGAACCATATATATATATATATATATACTGTGGCTGAGTTTGGCTGGAGGTGCTAAGGTGGATTCCCTGGCCGGCGCTACTCGTTCTCTGCATCTCGTCTTTTTGCCCATTATTTAATATCTACCACTACGCGCTGTCTGGCTCATCTACGACCGGGGCAAAATACTACTGCACTGTTTGCTACTGGCGTATTCTGTGGTACCTTTTTATGAGTTCAGAAGACCCTTCCTGGTGTGGTGTTTGCTTTTTCTGCGCTATATATTCGTATTCTGGTGAAGAATTGGTACGCTCGTATCACGCAGCAGCAGCAGCAACAACAGCAACGTGACTTTGACGACCACAAAAATGAGACGGCGGCGGTAAATGCGGAAACTTGTCTCCGCTTAACACCACGGCGCTGAAGTGCGCCTTTCCCGAACGACAATCAATGTCGCTACCTTTGCATATCATAGTAATCACTAGCATGGCCACCGCAGTCGCCCGTCGTCCTCCGTTGCTGTCTTTATTGAGAGACAACTGACGATCTAGTTTTACTGCTGCTGTTTCTGCTCTCGCCGTCGGCGAACAGACAGTAATGCAACACCAGGAAGCTTGAGTCCCCGCGCAATGATTCGTTACGACTCCTAACGATTATTCAATGACGTGGCTCGTTCGGGGCTTTGCCCGGTCCGTGGTTTCCGCTCTGGTCAGCAGTACGACGATCGTCGACCAGCGTCGAGGCCGCCATCGACAGCATCATGCGGTCTCGACGTTCTCGTAGTTGGCGTGAACGCACGGCGCTGGAGTTCGGGTGGGCCTAGGTCGCAGTCTTGCCGAGCAGCATTTGGGAATGATGTCATGGTGGCGAGTTACGATATAATCGCCACGTTACTTATCCCTCTTGTTACTTGTCCCCCCCCCTTCCCCCCACCTCCGGTAGCCTAACCACACCGGATCATGCCATTCTCTCGCTGTCCCTGATCGCCACAACCCCCCAAGATTCGATGCTGGCGAGAGGTCAACCGTGATAACGATACACCATCGATGCACTCTCACAACACACGCACACAACCACGCACTGGAGACACGCAAGTTCGAATTTTCGCTTACGCATGCTCACATAGCTAGGCGGCGAAGGACACAAAGTTACGAGGAGGGGGGGGGGGGGTGGTAATTGCGTTTGGCCGTCGTCGGCTTACATCCGGCGGTAGGAGCAATAGTTGTGGCAATACATCGAATGCTAGAAGTAACGCATTAATGTGGCGGTGGCAATGTTAGTTCTGCTATGTTGGCATGGCCGCATGTTTTGTCCCCGCCAATGACTCGTGTGAGCAGGCAAACGCCATGCCTATAGGCTGGACGTCTTGCCGGCCCATCTACGGACAGCATGGAGACTACGACATGGACGACCAGTGCAAACGTGGGCCTTCTCTCTTTCTCTCTATATATATATATATATATATATATAAATAAATATATATATATATATATATATATATATATACATATACATATATATACAGGTAGTTCAATAAGTTCTTAGAATGAAAACCAAGAATTTTCCAAATCATGTTTTTAAATTTATCTTATTTGATATACTCCCGAGATGGTCAATACACTTTTCCCACCAAGATTTCAGAGCTTTTATACCTCTTAAGTAGAATTCCGCGTCTTTAGACTGAAAATAGGCATTGACAGCAGCCTTAACCTCTTCATTGCTGGAAAAACGCTTTCCACCGAGACTATTCTTCAAAAGTCCGAAGAGGAAATAATCAGAGGGGGCCAGGTCTGGAGAATAGGAAGGTTGTTCAATAAGTTCGAACCTCAGTTGGGCCAGTTTTGCCGATGCTTGCCGGGACTTGTGTGCAGGAGCATTGTCCTGGTGAAACAGGACAACCTTCTTCTGCAAAGCGGGCCGTTTCACGATGAGTTCTTGCTAAAGGCAGTCTAACAGTCTTGCCTAATATTCTCCTGTGATCGTTTTACCGCTCTCAAGGTAGTCGACCAGCATTATTCTACGTTGGTCTTAAAAACTGTAGCCATCACCTTTCCGGTCAATGCCGCACCCTCTTCGGAGGTTCTTCATCAGGTGCACACCATTGGCAAGATGCTTCTTGGGTCTCGGGAGTGTAGTGATGGACCCAGCTTTCATCGACGGTCATGAATCTGCGCCAAAAATCCGACGGATTGTTCGACATCTTGGCCAAATTTCGCTGTGAAGCGAAAACAGGCGCGTTTTTTTGGCCTTGGTTGAGCAAATGCGGCAGCCATTTTTTTCTGAGCTCTTTTATCTTCAAGTTTTCGTGCAGGATGAAATGCACACTACCCAAACTGATCCCCAAGGCCTCCGCTATCTCCCTAATGTTCACTCGCTTATCTGCGGCAACGATTTTCCGCATCTTTTCCACGTTTTCCTAATCAGTTGCCGTTTTTGGGCGTTTTGAACGTAGTTCATCCCGGTGCTCCTGCGACCTCTTTTTAACTCATTAATCTAGTTGGAAACAGTGGCAAAACATGGCGCAGAGTCACCGTACACCTCGTCTAACTCAGTTTTCACTTGGGTCGCATTCCAACCTTTGAAATAAAATGCTTGATAACCACTCGAAACTCTTTTTTCTCCATTTTTCAAAATCACGCCGATACGTTGCACGGGAAAAGCGATCAAACGAAATCGCAACGGCCAATCACCATAATATTTTGACTGCTGGCAGTCGAAAAGTTGCAGTTCCTAATAGCGGTAGAAGCGCGCCAAAATTCGAATTCTAAAAAGCTCATTCTAAAAACTTATTGAACTACCTGTATATATAGGCGAGCACTACCGAGTGTGCAAATGTATTGTAAATGATTAATAAATCATCACAATATATATATATATATATATATATATATATATATATATATATATATTGTGATGATTTATATATACACACACACATATATATAAATATATATATATATATACACACAACGTGGTACGACCACGATTCGGTGTTAGTTGTCCTGCTTATATCCTAGACATGATTCTTAATCAGAATTTTGAGAAAGAGATTCGGAGACATGTGCAACAGAACAACAGTGATCCTTGTTTTTTTGTCCACTCTGCCAATCGTGTACGTATTACAGCGAACCTAATGCCACATTAAACCTCTGCTCCTTCAAAACACAATGCCTACAAGCGTAAACTGTCGAAATCGCATGATGTGATACAAATGCAATTATGGAGGCAATTCAGTTCTTTGATTAAATGCGCATTCGTGTTTTGTTGTGTTCCTTATTTTTTTATGGAACCGTATTTTCTTGACGGCAAATCTACTTAAATTTAGTAATTCCTCATTGAGGTTGAAATTTCCATAATCACACATTTCAAACAATTGTAACTATTAAGGGCATTTTGCTGAAAAGTATTGTATGTTATAACGGCTTGATTCTCAGCATACAATTGAACTTTGACTGACGTCGTTGATCGTATCATGCCAGTCGCCACTGTCAAACGAGCACCACACACTGCTTAATATATAATGCACGTGTAGCAAGATATATATATATATATATATATATATATATATATATATATATATTTAACGTTATTCAACAGTTTTAAGTTTACAGATCCAACATTTCGTAGGCTTTACAATAAAGGCATTTCACCCGGCACCTGATGCAGAAGGAGGGGCTTCATTCCAAGGAGAAGGCCTGTGGTGCCAAACCGGTCGACCACCCTTCCTCCTGGTGTCGCAGCCACAGCCCCAGCCGCGAGTCTGGTCTACAGAACCGCGTTGCCCACACGGTATACGCACGCACGCTCTCTCTCTCTCTTTCGCTGTCTATATCTCTTTACGGGGTGTTTCTTGGTCGCGTTGTCACAGCATTCCAAGTGCCAGTCCTGAATCAGCGCCTTCCAGTGCGCCTACCTTGGCTGGGGGGTGGTTGCTGCTGCTGTTGTTGTTGTTCTTGTTGATGTTGTTGTAATAGTGGCAGTAGCAATCTCAGTAGTAGTAGTAGCAGTAGTAGTAGTAGTCGGACCGAAGTAGTAGCCGAAGAAGTAGTAGCGCCTGTCCCCTTTTTCTGCAGCTTTTTATCAGTTCCTTATCCTTGAACCCACCTTTGCGAGCAGCCGCCCGCTCGCGGATTCCTCCACTGGCGTCGCTTATTTCTCGCGCGCGCTCTCTCTCTCTATCTCTGTGTTGTTCCCTGTCTCCTCTCCTACATATCCATCGGTCCGTATTCCTCTCTCTCTCTCTTTCTTTCTCATTCTATCTTCTCGCTCGTTCCTTTCGGTCTATCTATCTTCTATCCCCGTATTTCGTTCCCTACGTGGCGCGCCCTTTGGCTTTTTGGCTCGTCTCGCCCGCTTCGATATCTCTTCCTCAGCTGAGCATCCTGCGCTGAGGCGTGCGTCTTGGTTCTCATTGTTTTTCGGCTGCTGCTGTTGCCTTCTTTGCTGCGACTGTGCTGAGCGCGCAGACTCCTTGGCGGCCTCACAGTTGGTTCGTCTCTGGGATCATTAATCAATGTCAGGAGATCGCTCATCCAGTGGCGGATGAGGAGAAAAAGAAGAAACGAAACCGGCAGCGACGACGACGACGACGACGACGAGGCCGATGGCGACAAGCAGGGACCGCCGGCCTGAGGCAGGAGCCAGGCAGAACGAGAAGGAGATGAAACAACCAGAGAAGGTATAGACGGGAGAGAACGTGGAAGAGATGAAAACGGCGGAGAAGCTGAAGAAGAGGAAAGATAGGAAAATTTCGAAATTGTATTAGATTTTTTGTTGGATTTAAGCCTCGGTGCAGCAGAGGCGGCGGCAGCAGCAGTAGCCACAACAACAACAATGGGTGTAAGGATCCACATTCAGCGACGCACGATTGGCCACGGAGACGGCCTAGTAAGATTCCGGGGGTCTAGATGGACCTCGACGAGCCGGGCAGCAGTGTGCCTTAGGCGGACCCCCGGCACTGACGACGACTGGACGACCCCAAGACGAAGCCAAGTACGGAAAATGAGGAAGCAGAGATAGTCAGAGAGACAGAGAGAAGGTGCAAAGGCAAAGCAAGCATTTAAACAAGAGAGCGTGAGACAGAGCGCGCGCGCAAGAAAGAGAGGGAGCAAGAAAGAAAACAAACAGATAGGAGGAGGAAGAAGGCAAAGTCAAGGGAAGTCGGAGCTAAGGCTGAGACCCGTCAAATACGCCGCCGATATTCGGCGGCAGAAGTCATCACTGCTGCTGATATCAGCAGTAGTCTACAAGGCTCCGCCTCCTGCCGAACCGTACTTACTCTACGCTACTGGCTGGCACTGTTGCACTTTGTATGTACATTTATATATATGTATATATATATATATATATATAGAGAGAGAGAGAGAGAGAGAGAGAGAGAGCTTCCCTCTGCCTAGACAGTGAGCTCAGCTGAAGACAGACAGAATGGCATTTGAGGCAGTCTCGAAAGTAGGCAAGCAAAAGAGACTTGCCATTGAAGCCCCCCCCCCCCCCCCCACACAGTCGAAAAGCGTGGAGTGGACTGGGGCGGATGGAGGGAGGTAGGAGTAGACGGCCCAGCTCGGCCCGCTATTAACCTGATGATGAAACGCGCCGAGTTTGAAACGACGAGCGTCCGAGCATGTATGTATCCAACGGCATGTACTGTAGAGCGGCATGTTATTGACGGGGTAGTTATTGGCAGCGGCCGTGCGACGAGATTGCTGATCCAATTCGACGATTTGCTGAGCTGCTGAAGCTACGGATGTTGCTGTTGCTGCTGCTGTTGCTGCTTGGTGATGGAGGTGGTGTTGTTATTAATAATATTGTCGTTGCTGTTGGTCTTGTTGTTGTTATTGGTGTTGTAGTTGTAGTTGTTGTTGTTGTTGTTGTTGTTGTTGTTGCGGTCGTCGTCGTCGTCATCGCAGCGTTGGGCGTCTCCAGTGGAACGCTAGTAGGTAATCGGCCACATGCCGACGAGTCCAGAGACACAAATTGTCACTCACATCCAATAGGCACACATACACATCCAGGCCGCGTCCGTTCCCGACGGCCGCCAATAGCCAACCCGAACTGAGTGACATAGCTGACACATTCACTCACCCACAACTTTCATCGCGTGTGTCTACGGCTGCATCGGCAACTGTCTCACACCGAGAGAGCAAGTGAGAGAGAGATATGGAGAGATATAGGAGAGAGAGAGAGGTAGAGCGAAGGGAGAGAGGGCGAACTAGAGAGGATTTTGCTTGCGATGCATGTCGGCCGAGGCATGTTTGGACATCGACGAGATATGATTAATGAAAGGTGCGGAACAATTTTTAATAATTCGATCAGTGCTGGCGCAATTCTCAACAGTGACTTAACAACGTATCCGATGGCCGTCGCCGCCGCCGCTAGTTTAGACAACGCCATGTGAGCCTACAACGTAGATGTATGTATATATATATATATATATATATGCAACTACGATTTGTGAGACAGAAAAATTCGACACACATTACCCTGCATAATCGCCGTAAATCGAGTACATTGTATTCGTTGTGATATTGTACAAACATCTTAAAGACACTAACTATTAGTCTGCTGTATTCGTGAAACGAGTACGTTTTCGACACAGACGTACAATTTCAGGTAATGCATATTTTGCATTTCCCTAGGCGTGCATGTAGCGTAGTTTCCAAAGCTCGAACGAAGAATATATAAGATTTTATGTGATTTAACTACACTGTTCTAAAAGACAATACGCTACATAAAGATAACACAATGAAGATGTAATCTCGATTCTTGAAGGCATTGTACAATGCATTCTGCACAAACAAGGCCCAACACATTTTTGTAGCAGGATCATTTAATTGTAGCTCGGCCGTGCTGGAGGCAAGGTAAACAACTTTTAAAAACGAAATTCAACTACTAGGTCTAATTACTGCCGGGCTTCGGTAGCGATTGTCAAAAATATAAGGAGACTCAGCATCAAAGAGACCCACTACCAATAAGCAACGGTGGCTCATATTTAAACGTGCTGTGTAAAACCGAGCAATAAGGTTTAGTGGTTTAGACAAGGTGAATGCCGGAGTAAACCGTACAAGGGTTACATTTGCCTTACGGTTCATCAGTTTTTTAAAAGAAACATAAATAGAACTCGTTCAAAATATCATTATTTTTATGATTGAAATAAAACAATTTAAAAGTGAAGTATAGAATAATATATTTAAATAAAGTTACTTTTTGTTTTAATATACATTAGATGCTGCTGTTCGGTCTGTATCTTGATCACGGAGGGCCCCATGCAAGTATGTACGGCCTGTATCTGGCGGCCGCCATCGCCTCTCTCCTCTGTTAGCACGGGACCCTATGGGAGTCCGACATCGGGAATGCGGACCAAAACGGCTTGCGGTAATCATATTACGAATCGTACCACCATACATTAAGTACCTAAATTAGCCTTATAAAATAGCCAACATTAACTCACAGCTTTCGCATTGCTTGTAAGGGACCTCGTAAATACGCCCCGCATCGGCGCGTCTTTAATCGATATTGCTATCTCCGAACTGTATTTTCTCTCCTCTGTCATTAAATGTTACATTCCACCGTCGCACAACACGAGAAGGAAAGTGGTCATGACGAACCTTGACTCACTCACGCCACGCATGCTGCAGATCTCAACGTACTACGGCTAATAGTGCTGTGGACTCTGAGCGGGGTTTGAGCTTGAAAGCACCCTTACTACGGCATCATAATCCGACGGCCTCTGTACTTCCGACGCAATTCAGCGAAACCAGCAAGCATAGAGAGCAAGTACTAGATAAGCGAGACATAAAGTGTGTGAAAGAATTGAAATTGACTTATGAAGCGCCCGCCTACGGCCAGGGTGGCCAGAGATAAACCGACTTGGGCTTGCATGCTTCCGTTCTGCGACAAGGGAACAGACTGGATCCGGACGAGATGAGTGCCAAGTTGGGTGGCATATTGCGTCGTCAACTGCCGTCTCCACATACGACGAACATCGACTTGGTGGCTTCATTGGCTTGCTATGCCCTGCTATCCTGCTTGCCTTGATCGGTTGCTGCCTGCTGTTCCCATGCCCAGTTTCAGGTCAGCCGCAGTTTTACCGATCCTGACAACACATGTCCGAACTGACTCGGAAGACTCGTGGCTTCGGTCATCACCTTCACGGAACTTCTCTCTGGAGGTTGGTTGGCCTTTTGTCATCTCTCGAGGCGGGCGGGCAGCAGAAAGCAACGACAATTTGGCCGGGGCGGGATCGGATTACGACGCTCTGATGCCCCCCCCCCCCCTGGTGGTGCAAGATGACGAAGGCGATGATGACAATGAAGGCGTCCGACCTAAATTGAACCGACGCTTTTGTCCCTCCCGGATCGGATGTAAACTTATTGGACTCAAGTTGAGCTGTAAGAACACCCACGCCGGTAGGTGCGGCTTTTCTATACCCAACTGCCCCCCCCCCCCCCGCTTGCCTTTGAACTACGGTTGATGAGTTTGACTCAGGTAGAACCGAAATTAGATTAGGAAAGCCGCGTCGGTGCAATTTGCAACATTGTTATTATGAGTAATATTACAAATATATATTTACAATACATCATTGTCAATTATCATTGTCATTACAATACATCATCTGGCGTGTCGGAAGCTTCCTACAGTCGAGAACGGCTTACATTTAAAAGCAAAACAGTACAGAGACAGGCACCGCGAAAACTACCCTAACACTGCTAGATAGCCTTGACGACGGAAGATAATTCGGTCTACTATATTTGACAGGATATACTAAAGTAAAGGCATACAAATATGTATTTATTTCTTCTACAAACAATTTAATCAATGCTCAATTGCTTGAGATAACAGTGTACACAATGTGGTCGACTACGGCCTAACAACGAGTAAAACGCGTGCCAGATAATACTCTAATAAGATTATCAGTTGAGCAGTTTTATTTTTCAGCGTTCTTCAAGGTTTCATGCTCTAGATACATGCCTGCTGAAAACAAAATAATGAGTAAGGTCAATAATTTTCATTTTGTCGTTGCAGTCACTATACGCTGATAATTTTCTGCGCTTCATGTCCGCTCATTGAAGCTATGGTAAGAGAAGGATAGCAAATACATTTCACACGGTTAGATTTCCGATCGTCCGAATACGCTTAAGTTACATATGATTACCTACATTGATGCGATTAAGGGTAATTGCGAAGTGTAGCCTCTAGAAGCATATGAAGAAAACGGACACAAACTTGAACGGATAGATGCATTACGACATTGCCAAAAATTGTGTTGCAAACAGACTCACATTAGAATGTTCGTGGGTTAAGCAATTAGGCACCTTAAATATGACACAAACAGCACTCTCTTAAAAACAGCACAACCAATCTGAACAGCTGATGTCATACACAAATCATTATACGGTGCGAGCATTTTGAACTTTTTAACAACGCAATAATAAGAAACCCATAGAGTAAAATCCATACGAGTATAGATCTAAAAGTAAATTTTCTAAAAATTAGACTTTTGTCTCTGTATTCGTTTGTCAGTCACGCTTAGTATATAATTACCACATATCATACACGCCTTCACAAACTTTCCGACCATGTTATTGTAAATACACAAAGCAAATTCTCAACAAAGAGATGATGCCACTTTCAACAAGCCAATCCGACAATTAGCAACAAAGAACTAGTAAAAATTCAATGTTTCTTCCATTAATGTCGTAACGCGGGGGTGTTCAGGTAGTTCCTTGTGCTGGACCTAGCGGTCCATACGCCCATACGGCTACACGCTACCTGATCCCGAAGCAAATCAACCATGCGTACTTTGGTTGTGTCTCTGCCTTCTTTTCTTCCCCACATCTTTTTCCCTCCCTCCCTCTCTCTCTCGCTATATATATATATATATATATCTATCCATCTACCTCTGGTACGCTTGCATCCTCCGCTTCGTCCCAAATTCGTCCCTTTTAATTGTTAAACCTAACCGATAAACAATGAAATAACCAATCATCCTCAGTGTGCGTTGGTACGTACTGAGGTATCGTTCTCTCCCGGCATGCGATTCTTGTTCCTCATACGGCTTTCGTTTTCTCGTCTCTCATTGCTCTCGTTCTTCCCTCCGAGTACCGCGTATGTACACGCAGTCTCGACCCACCCCGACCAGCCAGCCAGGGAGCAAGACAGACAGGCCGGAGCGGGCTGGATGTCGGGCACGCAATGCAGCACCACGCCAAGCTGCTATCCCGTGCCTGCGGTTTCTGTGTTGTCGAACATAAAAAACGCTGCGAACGCTCGACACTGAACCCCCCGAAACTGAGCTGGCTCGGGCGCCGAACCAAGTCGAGCCGACGCGTTGCAATATGGCACCACCACCACTACCACGTTCACCACCACCACCAACTCCACCACCACCACCACAATCATCATCAACGTCACGACTGCCATTGGCGGCCATTATCACCGTCACGAGCAACGGACAGAAGTGTGGCCCCAAGCCCACCAAGACGCTGCCCCCGCCGCCACCACCACTGAATTCGAAGCAAACGTCTCTTCCTGATTCCTCCTTTTTCCACCTCCTCTGCCAGATTTTCCCTAGCACGGCTACGAAAGCCACAGCAGTAGCAGCAGCAGCTTACACAGTTGCTCACTCAACGACGATTAAGAAAGACGAAAAGCGAGTGGCGTAAATTGTGTGCAGATATTGAAAGTGATATATATATATATATATATATATATATATATGTTGGACGAAGTGAGTGAGCGAAAAAGCTCGCGAGAATGAGAGAGGTAAATCCGTTAAGAGTACTGTGAGTCTGCCGATGTGGTGGTTCAGTTGCGAGCGCCACGTGGACCATCGCCCCATCGCCGCCGCCACCGCCACCAACGACAAGAGGTTGATATGCAGATAGTTCTGCGAAAATTGCTATGCCCTATCCATCCAAACAACTACGGTGAAAACAGACATAACAGCCGCAGCAGCAGCCGCAGCAGCCGAGCCCATTGCAGATGGCGGATAACTGAGGTGGATCCGATTTCGCGATTTCGTGTTTAGTCTCCTCCGTCGACGGTGTCATTCTACGACGCGCGCATTGTTTCCGTCCCTTTACCTCGCTTTTGTGCGACTGCGAAGAGCTGCTTCTATTTGTCGTGATTTCTCCCCTTTCCCGCGCGCTCTTGCTCTCTCTCTCTCTCTGTATCTTTTTGTCTTTGCTTCTTTTTGTTTCTCCATTTCTGCTTGTATCTGTTTTTTGCTCCTGCCGCTATAGCCCGCCGCAGACGGTGAATGAAGCACACACGGACACGTTCGTCTGCCGACATCCGTTGGAAGTCCGGGGCAATCGTGTCGTTCCGGGGGGCACGGGGCAGCGACGACTTCGCGGGACGACGGTATTGCACGGCTCGTCATAGAATTAGCGGTAAAAGCGGTAGTGGTATTGTATAGTAACGCTAGTAGTGCGACGTCGTAGTATAAATCCACAATAGCTCGCGTAACAGTTGTATTCACCGTAATAGCCGTAGTAGTGGTACGGGGGTGTGCATATTGGGGAGAAGAAAATGTGGAACGTCGGGGGGAAGGGTGGGTGGGTGGGTGTGGGGTGTGACGAAGAAATGGGAGGGAGGGGCAACGCATGTGGGATATTGTTAGCAGATTGAAGCAGTCACATTCAATTGATCCGAAGCCAAGCTTCTCGTTGGCTGCTATTACCTCGTTGGCTGCTCGCTTACTCGCTCGCTCGCTCGTACCTTGACACTGTACTATGACGACAAGGACAACGACGCGCTGACACCCTCTCAACCCCTAAACCCCTCCCCGCTGGCCCAACGGGCGCTTCTGCAATTGTTTCCACTACTGCTACTATTACTACTACTACTACTACCCCCTTGCACCACAACAGAGCGCGCGGCTTTCGACTGACTCTCGGAACAGGGCGGTTATCCAAACTTTGTCATCGAAGTCTTCCGTCCCCCTTGTACCTTATTGACGGCGCTCCAAGCCATTGCCATAGACGTGCTGGCTGGCTAGTGAACATGCGAGCGGCCCCACCCGGCTCATCGTCGTGCATCTGGGCGCCCTACACTCTGGCGGCCGAGAAGATCCGAGATCGAGTCGGCGAACACAATGGTCGGCTGCCGGTCGTCGCTGCTCCTGTGTTCCCTGCTTTGCTGGACTGGACTCAGTTCGGCTGGGATGCTACGGCTGTTTCCACTGTCGCTGGCGTGCGGCCGTCCTGTGGCCATGAGGGGGGGGGGGGGGGGCGCGAACGCAGGCGGCGGTACAGGGGGCGCGCCGTCAATAAGGTACAAGGGTGGCGGTGACGTCGACAGGGACGGCGAACACAAAAACGACTGACTCGTCGTGGATCGGATTTGACTGATTAACGTCGACTGCGTCACGCTGCGGCACTGAATGGGACAATACATCGGTGTACGGCGTCGACGGAAAAGCAGTCCGCAACCTCCGTCTTTCCAACCGACCGCCAACATTATCGCCTCTTTGTTGAGGAGTTGATTTTGTCGCTCTAGGTTAACGCTACAAACGCCGCTTTTCAACGATCAGCGACAACAGTAGCACCAGAACTACCATCATGGCAGCGGTGGTGCCATCTTGTCTCTTGTCGATGGCGGACGGCAGTACTACAACATTTGTCGTGACCTTACGACCCAAGCGTCTACGGAACAGCTTGACGAGGCTGCCGATCTGAATTGGGATCTGCAGCTAACTTGCTTGCAATGGAACTGATAGATATGACAGCAAAAGCTAAGTTTGTTTTTAACTTAATTGGGAGTGGATGGTAATGCACCATCTCCTTTTATTGAGATATCTGTGCTCCCCGTTGTTTTTTCAATCATGGTCGATTATTAGTTCACTTCGGCATTCATCTTGTTTAAATTGGAAACCATGAAAACCAATTTAGGAGTGGCCGGTCTGGGTCTCGAACCCAGGCCTCCCGAATGCAAGGCAAAGGCTTTTGCCACTAAGCCATCTTGCTCGGTAACACTCGGTAAGTTTTGACGAAGTAGTGTGTTATAAGCAGATACATGATGCAAGATGCAAAACGATAGTTTGATAAAGCGAGTCTCTTCTTTAGGACTAGAATATGATCAGACGTCTCACACTGGCCGTCCGCAGTCCACAGCTTTGTTGCTATATTAGCAGGAAAAGTCGTTTTCCCGATCTATGTTTGGCGACCCATTAAGAGACGCAGGTATTCCCGGCGCATATGATTGCATACGTATGTCTTCTAATGCGTACCACAACTTCACTTATGAGCCTTCTCTTCTCTCGCATGAACGTATCGTTCTCCTAAGGGAACAAAAATAACGATTCAGCCAGCCTAGGTTATATAGAACGTTGGTTTTCGTCACCATCAGGCCGGCCGTACAATATTGCTAGGGCGCGCTGGAAGCTGAGCGCTGGGCGTCAATTCAGACAGTTAGCAACAATGACAACGAGGTTCATCTCGCTTTGTTTATGTTACTGCGTTTCATCCAACCTGGCATCCGATACTCGTCCTGCACTAGTCAATGACCCCATCCTGTTCTGCCTGATTAGTGTGTGCGCGCAGGCCAGGCGCTCCCCAGCGTCCGCTTAGGTGAAGCTGCCAGGTACAGATAATCGAAATCAATGGCCCTTCGCGGCTGCCAGCCTTTCGCTGGCCGACTGCGTGTCTTTCTTCAGCGTTCGTAGCGTTCAGTGCGATGGGACCTCTCTTTCCTCTTTTGTCTTTATTGGCTTATTCCTGCTAAAGCCCTGCTGGCCGGCCGGCCGTCCGGTCCGACCGATCATTTTTTCGCTCTTGTCCGAACGTCGATCATTCCACGCACCTACGGCAGAAGCAGCACCACTAGCAATGGCGGCTGATCTAGCCGATCTTCTCAGCTGCCTCGTCCGCCGCTTAGGCACACCCCCCCCCCCCCGCCCGCCTTCAACGAGCAAACGAGAGAAACGACTGCGACTGATTTCGTTTTTCTTCCGCGGCCTCCTCCTGCTGGCCCTTGCTATGCCTTTACCTCCGAAGAATAAGAACGAACAAAAAAGAAAAGAAGATTGGCAAACGTTCTCCCTCTTTTCTCCCCGTGATCCCGGTTGCCCCAACGCCTCGCCCCATACCAATAGTGGAGGCCAGTGGACGATGGCGGCACAGCGGTCGGTCTGTTCGTGGCGGATCGACCCTTTACCCCCTTCGCCGCCCGTGCTCCCCCGTGGTCGAATATATGGATCTTCTTCGTCTTCTTCTTCTTCCTCATCGTTTTGAAGCTTCTTCGGATCATATGCACACATGCAGACTCCACGACGATTACAGACCGGTCGCCAGTTTTGCGCGGTGTGTCGATCGGGTGGCGTCGAACGGTTCTGGACGGCGCAAGCCACGTTCCTTTCGTTTCTGTTCCCCTGTTCGTTTGACGGGGGGGGAGTCAAAGTTCCTGCTGATCTTGCCCGAGCAAACTTCAGTCAGTCAGCCAGCTCGCGGCACACAGGCATCCGTCTGGCAAGGGGCACAAGAGAGCCACTTCACGGTGGCGTCGCTGCAAGGAGGCGCACAACGTACGGCGCAGCCTTTTGGATAGCAGACCTCTGGGAGCCAATTTACCGGGCCATTTCCAAATGGGGCCACCCCCGCTCTAACTCGAACCAGTGAAAACTGCGCTGCTGGCTGGCTGGCAAGCGTGAATGAGAGAGCGAAATGTCGAATGGCTTCGATAAATCGTAATATCATGACAAATGGCGCAATTCAGTTTGATTGTTGCGTTTCGCTCAGCTGGCGCTGCTGGTGCGGATCATGCCGTTTACAAGAGAAAGTAGCGAACCTCAGGGATCTCGACGCACGCCCATCAGTGACTCGGTCGCTCTACATCCACCCTTCGACAACCGACAAAAACACCGCGTAGCAGATAGCTATGCGCTAATCAGACTACGATCTCCGATCTGTACACGAGTTACAATGCTGACGACCGTCTTCGTATGGAAGCGTCTATGGCCACCACAGCAACCAACTTACATGTGCGTTGTTTTCGTGAAACAAAGAAACGTACTTATCGTGCTCAAACAGGATATTCCGCATTATCGCGAATAAGCCCTTAAATGACCGTATATATATATATATATATATATATATATATATATATATACACGTACGAGTCTGCTTGTGGCTGGTAAAAGGGCGCCGCGCATAATTTAACCCGTTGTTAAATTTTCGAAACTACGTATGCTCGTAAAGACCAGTAACATCCTCGCATACGACAAACGATATCAGAAATGAACACGGCCGACTACGCAGAGATAATGGATAACCAATGGTCCTGCTCTTTAAAAGAGTCCCACTGCGCGATCAATACCTGTATCATAATAATAATAATGGGAAGACCAAGATAGTCTGGCAAAAGCTATGACTGTGTGTCAGATATACTACTCTAACAGCGTTATGGAGCTTCAGCGACAGCTCCTTTGCTAATGTGCCGAGACACCGCTAGCAGAGCTGCTATTCGCCAAGGCATGGCGCCGAATAAGCGCGTCTTGTCCAACAAGGGCAAACTTGGCCCACCCTTCTGCAGAGGCACAATCTTCCTTTTCGCGTTCCTACGACAGCTCGACCAACACCCACCGCAAAGTTTTCACCGGCAGTCCTAGCCGATACGACGTGACATCTTCCCCCAGTGCCTGCACTTCTCCGCACAAACGCGCCCGCTTGCTTCGGAATGGACTCAAATCAACCGAGATGTTGTACCCTGCCTCGCCTCGAGAGCAGGGAACAAAAAAATAAAGCGAAGTCACCTCTCACGTTGACAGACTTAAACGCCCTCACATGAAGATGCCTTTCACAAGACGGAGTAGATTATCCTAAGCGTCAAATGGCATCAAAACACCGCATTTACAGATCGACGAGTTTGTGCGTATATTTTATAAATAAATACATACTGTGTAGTGTAGTTCACACATCACTAGGTAATTATTGGATAACTTGATGAAAAATAACGCTGAATCAACAAGCGTCAAAAAATGTCATCATATCAAACATAGATCAGGATGAAGTAAACTGAGTGGTCATCATCAACAATTTTGAATTAACACACAATATACATATATACACTTGGTAACAAAACGTGTTGAGCATTGCTCTGCTGTTACATTTCCCTGGCGGAGTAAACCAAAATAAGTCGAGTGTGGGGGGCGCTAAATGTGTCCAAAACGATAAAGACGAAATAGTGGCATTTTATAGCCTTACACCAGTCAACTCTCTTAAAACCCCCTGATAAGTCTTGAAGAAATGGCCCACACGACCGTTCCGAGTAGAGGCACATGCTAGCTTTAAGCGCAAACGTATATAGGATTAAAAATATCGTTTATCGAACAGGTTCAAGACAAACATAATGCAAAACTAATTTGAGACAAAAAAAAAAATAATAATGTATCTTGCTCTAATGAGTCATTGATTTTCTGTATACTGGAGAGGTTGAAATTCTTAGATTTTTTTTAATCTACGAATTCTTATCTCCCCAATAAGAAATAGTTGTCGTCGGCAAAGCAAACCCCTGTTAACTTCAAATGAAACTTATGAACTGCATACGTTATTACATTCTAATACAAAAAAGAGCCTTTTAGACACTCTAATATTAGTGATAACGATTTTCGAGAAAGAATCAACAATATTTCCTTGCTCCTATTTTTAATAGAAGGGGGGTAAACCTACAGAACTTAGCACCAACATTACGTGGTTTACAAGAATAGTCTGAAGAATCAATAAGTCAAACGCCTGCGAGACATCGACGAGTGTTTCAACATCAGCAACTCCACCACGCCACTGGTGTCTAAATGCGAAACACCTAATAGGAATTCGCAATGATTCCTCGAGAAGGCGAAAACGCGAGAGTCTTACGCCTCGTTGTCATAACCTCTATACGTACATGTACGCAGCGACCACCACTTGCGTCGTAGCAAACAGGCAGAAAAAGCTGCAATTCGTTCTAAGATAAAGTCGCGAATAGTCAACATTTACCCTCTAGAGTTATTATTACTATTACAATTGCTGCTGCTGTCATTATTGTTGTTATTGTTGTCGTCGTCGTTTTGTTATTTGAGTTGTCCGAAAGGAAATAATAACCGGTGAATGACCCGCAACAATTGGTGCAGTCCGGGTATGCCCGGCAAAGCCCGCTAGCACTGCCCGCTTACGCACGGCCAATGTTATTTGCTACAACTGCCGTTTGTTGGATCTAACGTCATGCGATATGTCTCAGCATGATACGGCATGATTCGGAATGATTCAGACTTAATTGCTTACTATGAGTCAGCACCCCACCGGGATGGCCGGTCTGTGCAGCTTCGCTCTAACGCAAACAAGCAATTTTCAACAAGGACACAACGAACAATGAAGTAACTATGACTCGTTTCCAACACGTCTTTCCGTAATACACGCGAATTATGCGTGCGGCAAGCACCTTCGTCGCAAATAGAAAGTTGATCAGATGTGTAAACTCCCTATAACAACACCCCATTGGTTTGTCGATTATGAAAGGCAAGGCATACGAGACGGACTAGATAGCTACGAATTCATTTTAGCATACTGTCGTGGTTTATTCGAAAACTGTCAAGACTAAGAATAACAAATAGGTGACTGCCATCGATTTCGGATCGACTCGCTAACGTCTCAAACCTACTGATACAGAGAGTACTACAGTGGTACTGGTCAGAATGCCTGCTGTCTTGGCTTAATGAGCATAATGACAAGAGTACCCTTTTGTTGTTGTTGCTGTTGCTGCTGTTGTGTTGTTGTTGTCGTTGTCACTGTAAGGAAGCAGGTCTACTCACTCTTTTCGTGCCGACAGCACTTAAGATAGATGAGAATTGTATTTGCGTAGGACGCTATTCAACTGTCATTGGACCCTCATGTGCTCAACTTAACAAAGTGGGGGGCTTTCATGAGCACCATTTTCTCCTCCTCCTTCATCTCTCTTTTTTTCTCTTTATTTCTTTCTTTCTCCATCTCTATCTTTCTGTTTATATCATCCCGTTTTCTATCCCCCCTCTCTCTCTCTCTCATACATGCAAATTGATTCTCTCTCTCACTATAGCTGAGTCCGCGCGTCTAAGTTGATCTAGCGATACCGTCTAGTGACGAATCGACGCCGCAGGGCCGCAGTTCGCTTGTTCGCGGGAGAGGCAAAACGGGGCAGTTTGTGCTGCTGCTGCCGCTGCTGCAGCGCACAAACACTCCACACGTACGCACTGAGCTA
This sequence comes from Dermanyssus gallinae, assembly GCA_003439945.1. Classification (NCBI taxonomy): domain Eukaryota; kingdom Metazoa; phylum Arthropoda; class Arachnida; order Mesostigmata; family Dermanyssidae; genus Dermanyssus; species Dermanyssus gallinae. Next base: position 145,792 of record QVRM01004826.1, read on the forward strand.
GGACCACTATTTCTGCACAGTATTACTTATTACTGCTACTACTTCTGCAACAATAACAACACCTACTACAGCATTGCACACTACTGCTGCTGCTGCCGCTGCTGCTGCACGTGTCTCTTGCTGTTCACGGAAGTGCAACTGCCGAAGATGGATCACCCCGCCACCACCGTTGCCGCCGCTGCCTCCGCCACAGATGACCGCCCTGTTTTGCCCAGTGATAGCGGAATGACCAACCCCACGATGCACCACTACCACCACTCCATGCCATTTTAGTCTACACAAACACACACGCATACAGAGAGACACACATATAGAGCGGCAGCAGAAGCAGTGGGCTATTGGCGTACTACACGCCAGTGGGGCAGACCAGAGAAATGGTAAATAGAAGAACCAGGACGGCCGGGCTCATCGCCGCTCCCACCACCATCACCACCGCGACAGCCACGACAATGACGACAACGCTTGTCTAGCAGCCTATTGGGAATGCCAATGGATGGCCTAAATGACCAACAACGCAAAGTAACTAACATGCAGGACATATTCGAAACAACTACGGCATCATCCTTCTCCGTGGCGTACTTGTAGCCGTCGTCATCGTCGTCGTCGTTGTTGTTATTGTTGTTCGTGGTGGTGTTGCTTCTATGCCTCTACGTTTACCCCGAGTAAGTCTACGCACAACGTTGGAGGGTAGATTCACATGGCACGGTGCTAGTAGCGACGCCTTCATTATGGGTGGGGTGAAACTGGGGTGGGCAAAAGAGGGCAGGACTAGGGGGGCAGAAAAGCTTCCGCAGAAACGTCCTGCAAGCAATCGGTAATCTAGTCATCAGAGCCGCCTGGCACGGTTTTGCCTCTTTGGCTATCTTACACGAACGTATGCCGCGACATTGCGGCGACAGCAGCAGCAATTGCTTCGCCGGATCTCATCTAGGGCACACGTAACCTAATAGGTGCATCTTCCAACACAGCCCCAAACGCACACACGATGCATGATGCTCGTCTTGACATTGGAGGCAAGTGTGCTCACGCCTCATGGCTGAAGGATCAAATTGACCGATTATAGTGTGTGCCCCAATGAAGATTAAATCATACGTAGGTAGGGTGCATTAACAAGGGAAGCAATAGCGAGCGGTGTGTCTTTGTGTTCTGCAATTAGACACATGAGACTGATTGTGGCTCTGGTTTGTGCTCGGGCGGCGCCCTGCAACGCGCAAGAATCAGGAGGGAGAGAGAGAGAGATCACACAAGGGCAGGTAGTTACCTTACAAATTATTACAAGCAACTATTGTGATAGCATGGAGAGGAGCAGGGTATAGCAGCAGGGTCGTATTGTCGTCCATAACATTCTCGCATTGTGATGTTTGTCCAACAAAGTGAAAACAGATCATTTGCTTGGAACTTTTTGCCGTTCTCCTCCCCCAGCGTTTATTGCCGAGCTCGTAGCATGTTGTTCTAATGTCGCCACCCAGGGCGCAGCCATAAAACGCATAAAAAAGAGACGTTCTCCTGGACTTAATCGCAAAGTGCGCAAAGGGCCTCGATGACACGGACCGGCAAGGAACGAACGAAAACACACAATGGATGGAAACTCAGGAGGACTTAGGGTAAAAACTTGAATTATCCCCGAACTCGAGGAACGACCACTCATAACGGGGGAGCTAGCAGCCAGTGCGCTCAGTGGACGCCGATAGCTTAATGCCGTAACCAACTTTACCAGGCACAGTTGAGGGAGAGCTACATAGAGTAACTAAAAACTTAAAACTACGAATACCAAGCCAACTTAGTTTTTCAATGAACACATACTCAGGTATCTTATGATTTTGTCTCATCTATTTTTTTCGTCTAATTGTTGTTGTCATTTAGCCTTGCAGTATCTAAAGCGGATTCTAGGTTCTAGAATCCAACCGTAAACGTGCATAGCATAACCAATAGTAGATGATCTGGGAGTTCAGGAAAGTATCGAATCAAGCCCGCCGAGAAACCGTCTGGCCTCGATACATATTTCCCAGAGTGCTGGACCGAGATATGACGTACCGTGTCCAGGCACTATCTCTTCAAAAGGGAATCAGGGATACAAAGGGAAAAGTAAGTAGAAGAAGAAGATAACCGAGCAATAAGCCAGCCGGATGCTTAGCCAAGGAAAGCGCGTTAGGAATCGAGTGTGGGTGTATTCCGGTCCACGTGAAATGCAGACCGAAGTTCGAGACGATAAATACAAAGCGAGTAAGCGGGAGAGAGAGAGAGAGTTAGAGCGGGGGGGGGTGAGAAAGTAAAGGAGACAACAAGAGGATGAGATGTATTGGGCAAATAAGAAAACAAGAGACAGAGAGAGAGACAAGAGGATACGTCGAACGACGTCACCGACGGACGACGAGCACGAGGTGATGCTCTGAAGGTTATCGTCAGGCACAAATCTTGATGCCCACTCACTCGAGGCGAGGTCTCCGCTCCCGGACCGGGGAAGGGGCTTGAGAGAATGAGGGCCGAAGGAACCCGCACTGGCACCCCGTAGTACCCCCTCTACACCCTAAGCAGTGCCTTCAACGAGGACAACAGCAGCAGTGGAAGGCAAGCGACAACGACGACGACGGCGATGCTGACGACCGGCTGCACGCGTTGAGAATTTAAGCCGATTATTATCCATGAACGAAGAGAGAAATCGAACGGGAGGTGCTCAGCAGAAGCTGAGCGAGAGAACGAGAGACAAAACAGCAAAATCCGAGGAAAAGGCGCCCGGTGAGAACAACGAAAGCACAAAGAAATTAATTATTTTAGCGTTTATTTACGCTTCAGTAATGGCAATAATCAGAGAGGGAAATATTTGCCTTAGCGAGAAGCCAGCGTGCACCTCGGCCCCAATCTGCTTCGTGTTCAGACCATCCCCCGGAAAGAATGGGCTGTGCCAATCTAAAAATACACTACCCAACGTTGACGCGCGCGTTACGTCGTCGAATTGGCAAAAGTGCATAAGAAACTGAGGCAGCGGAGGCAAAGAGAGAGAGAGAGAGAACGGTGAGCAACGCATAGACGCAAGGTTTTCCCTTTTAACGAGACTGAACCTGCCAATTTAAACTATCGGCAATGGCAGGCCACAAATAAACAGACACAAGATTTAGAGCGAACCGTAGAACAATCTTCATTAGAAGCTATGCATGCAGAGCAGCTACATCAAATCTGCGGTACAAACAGATTCGACTTGGACCCCAATGCCGCTAACTCCATTAACGTTACAGCCCCTACGTTAAAATCTAGCAGGCCTAAGAAGCCAAGCATAGCTCAAACTTGACTTTGTAGCTGCAATTTGCACCTACCTGACAAAACAAAGCACGGACGATTGAAGGGCAATGACACAAAACAACACCTAATGTATTGCTTTACGGAGACCCGCCAAGCACTTCCTAGCTGGGGCTTCCAGTCTCGGCAATAGCCCCGCCGATGAGGGCTCGAACCTCGTTTTGCGTTGTCGCTGTTGCTTGCTATCCCTTTCATACTATTAAGTGTAACGAGATCACAGCGCTATATGGAAAGGGGATCCAATAATAAAGTACTGAAGGAGCGATTTATCCACGCGAAATCGCAACGATGTCCGGTAAAGAGTCCGGAGCTTAGAGGAGCCATATAGAACCTGCCGGTGCTGTGTGGTATTATTATCTTGGGGGGTACGCATGTATAATCTGTTACGTCGCTGCAATCAAGAATTGCAACAACGTATCCTTGACCATTGCTCACAATGCAGTGTAACTATTTTGTACTTAAAATATAATAAATTATTATATGGGGCAACTTTTATAATGTTTTTACACATATTTCATTCGCGTTGAAGAGTCATAGGGGAATATAAAGGAGATAATTGGTACTGCACTATTAGAGTCGCAAAAATCTCAGAAAAATAATATACACAATATTATTGTTCGCTACTATAAACGCATGCGATACTGCCAGCCCCATTTGAATGCAAATTAACCTGCCTTTATTAAATCAAAGAAAGGGACGATACAAATACACCAAGCGTTGAATTCGGTTTTCAACTATATAAGCTACAATAACGAACACCTAGCACAGAAAGTGTAAACAGAACATCCACACTTGCGTTAACTAATATGCAGTTGTATAATCACTACTTTCTGTCAAGCAATCCGTTTCTCAAGCCACACGGCACGCAAAACTTTAACAGGTATACGATTCGTTCTCACGAGGATACTATCTTCACACTTCTGAGGTTGTTAATAAGCACACTCAAAATACTTTGATTTGTCATTCGAATCCAAATAAAATTATACTTTTAAAAATCCGCCTTTAGTGTTAATTTAGAATTGGTTTTAAACGTAAAGCCAATCGTTCAATATCACACTTTTGAGTCACACATCGTATTTTGGCTGTACACGCTACTTCTACATCTTTTTCAGATATAGCCGCCAACCTCGCAGTAATGTGTCAATTTCAGCATGCCTAGGCTTTTATATAACCTCAAGGAGAGACAAGTAAAAATAAATACAGTCGAACTCTTTTCAGTTATTGATGTTGGTAGCCCAATCTTAGACCACGCCAACGAACTGAGTTGTCTTAGATTTTCCCTTTGAAAAATCATACTGTTATTCATCCAGCAGTCCTTTAGAGGAAAATAAAGTGGAACTATATATATATATATATATATATATATATATATATATATATATATATATATAGACTTAATGCCTTTTTATGTACTGAATGTCAAAAACATTTGCGAACAATATCGTCTTGGTATGATCTACAGTATAATAAAAAAAAATTCTATAAGGGCAGGTGCAACCTTTTTATAGAATACGTAGAGAATATAATCGCAGGTGAGGCTACATTTAGAGGGAACTTGATTAAATGTATTTTAAAATATTTTTCAGAAATCATTAGGTATGGGCAATTCAGTATAATAAAAACAAGGGTATAAAATAAAAATATTATCAAACCAGTGTTAGAGTATATTCAAAATAGAGCCTATTCTATAAACAACAGGCAGCCTCTTGAATTTTTTTATTACGGGAGGGATACGATCGAAGCTAAGGCTATGTTTCAAGGAAAGTTGATTTATCTGGCCGGGCAATTAAACGACTATCGCGGATGCCGAAGTGTATGCCATCGATGTGCATATTTTTTACATTGTTTTTATGTAACTAAATTCTCTAAAACTGACCAAACTCAGATGACATTTGGTTATATGGTTGACACACATTGACTAAATTACACTCAGTCTCATACTTCACGTTTATTGGAGGTAATGCAGGCCGTTGTTAGTAGGTAGTGATTTAAACTTTCCTTTGAACTAACATTTTTTTGTCTTCATTCTTCACTTTTGTGCCAGACTTTGTTGGTAATACGGCCGCTGCAAGTTCCTGACTTAACAATATAATTTATTCCTCTATGCATAAGAATCCATTTTTGTGATGACGCTGCGCCGTCTGTAGTCTATGCAGTTTAATACTAATAATTTTGATAATCATCATTTGCTTAGTGGCACCTTTGAATGAGGTCATTTCATGGCGCATATCTCCGCTAAGTTTATCCTTTACCAGCTTCTTGAGACGATTGAGACGTTCACGTCGGTTGGACGTTGAGCCAGCGATACGAAGCGATTTCTGCGTTTAATAGGCCACCGTAACAGACGCCGAGTCCAACTACGGTGTTGTCGTGCTCGCCGAGTAGTCTGATTTCGGAGGTTGTTGCTGCTGACGCTGTGCTGTGTACCCCCCAGTGTTGGTGTTTTTCTATAACCCGAAAAGCCAACGAAATACAATTTTCGCCTCTAGGTCTTCGTCTTGTCAATCCATCTCGTCCTACTGTTAGCTACTATGGCAACTGCTATCAGCAGCGACCGGAGAGATGGTCGCAACCGACAACCCCTTCATTGGCTACAACCAACGAGCCGATGTTTTGGTTGCCTGCTTATGTTGTTTCGGCCGCCTCTGCTGACGCCTACGCGAACTGTACTGCTGGTGCTGCAGTCAACGAACCAGCTTTTGATGTTATGGTTGTTGTTGTTGTTGTTGTTGTTGTTGCTGTTGTTGTCCGCAGTTGACACAGTCAAGATTGTTGTTGGCATGTTGGGAAGAAGGGGGATGAGGGCACCGTAACGTTCAATTCACTGTGGTAGGTTTATTGCCCAATTTGGAAATCACTGCAGCGACTGTTGTGCTTTGTCATTTTTTCAATAACTCTCATAATAATTATTCACAATACACGATTCTGAGAAATGTACAGGATTCGGCCAATCCTTTCTACACAGTAATTTTTTGGCAACCACCCTCATTCGAGTTGTCACCCGTAATGTTACAAAGGTTTGCGAATATCGGTTGGAACTGATGCACGATTATCACAAACATACAATCATAGAGATGACATCACAAATTTATACACAATTATCTAAATAGAAGTTTTGAAATCCCGTTAATTCTTTCACCAGATGTGTCCAAATCGGCCCAGGTCGCGTAGTCACCCAAAAGCACAACAAACAATTGTGAAGCACGAACTGTGATCCAACAACGTTAGTTGCTTCGACCCATTAAAGGTGTTTTTAATTGTATATATATATATATATATATATAGGTCTACAGCATTCACCTCGATATCACATCTTTTTCAAAGCTTTTTTAGAAATCTTCTCTGAACACCTTCGATCATGGCCATGTGTTTGCACAAGTATGGGCTTCAGACGGGTGAACAATATAAGTATGTATATATATATATATATATATATATCTGTATATACAACAAAAAATTTGCTTTTGAATAGCAACAGATCCTTGTCATCATTGCTTAGAGTCATCTTGTATACATATGCATACGCCATTTCATATGCCAAAATATTGCTCGTAGAGCGCTCTCTAGCAATGGAATCGTTTTTATCGCATAATTAGTCCTCATATACCAGCGCAAGTAAGCTCGACCGGCTAAATCCGGCGGGTCGTCTCGGTTGACGGGCACGTGGGAGTACTCGAGCCTGGACGCTCACCGGGTCGATGAGTAGATGTGTATGATGTGGCGTCTCGCCGCACTTCTTTCGGTAGAAGGACTAACTCTACTGACGAAAGCTGGCCGAAGAAGCTGCCCTAGCTTTCGTCAGTAACAGCCCGACAAGCTCCAGCCTTTTCACTTAAACCAGTAAACGACGAGCCGCTACGAGCGCAACATTACAATAATCACAACAACAGCAACAAGAGCAGCGCCCTCTTGGCCTACCCTGGGGGCTGCCGCCCACTTTGAAAAATGGCCGGCCATTTCTTACGTTTTGTTCTTCTCCTCTTGCTCTTATTCTTGCTCCTGTTCGCCTCCACTGCTTCCCGGCCCGCCCCGCCTCGCCTCGCCCCCGCGACCTCTATTTAGTAGGCTTTAGTAGCCTTCCACCACCACGCCCCTCCGTGCTGGTGAAGCCCGAAACCCAGCTCATGGTCCAGCCCAGCCCATACCAGTTAAACTAAGCTAGGCTACGTACGAGCAGTACAAGCAGCAGCAGCAGTAACGAAAAGTCCACGAGGTTAACGCAAGCCCGCGCTGCAAACAGCGAGAGGGGACGATGAGCAAACGGCGGTCGGGCAGGCCGGCAGGAGGACGAACGCACGCGCAGGAAAAGCATTCCGTTAGAGGCGGCGGCGGGGGCGGCCGTGATTCGCCTTTCGAGACGGCACATCTAACAAACAAGCGGAGCTCAAAGGCGACCGACGCTTAGCGAATGATGGGCTTGCGGAGAAGAAACCTTTAGCAAAAGAAGACGTAGCAGCAGCAGTAGTAGTAGCAGTAGTAGAAGAACTACTGATAGCAGTAAGAGAAATCGTAGTAGCGTTATTGTTGTTGTCGTCGTCGTAGTCGTAGTGAGTAAGGTTGAGTCGTCGACGTTGGGGTCGTAGTTGCGATGCCGCTCGCTAGGTCTAATAGGATACGGATTTGTCAAAAGGGTAAAAAACGTCTGCCACTGCTGCTGCTACCACTACCATCGTAGGGTAAGTCGACAACGACGAGGACAAATAGTAGAGGCAGCGGGATAGACAGGAGAGAAATAGCGCCCCGAGTTTGGGGTGTAGGTTGTGGGTTGAAATGGGGTGTGGGGGTGGGTGCGCGGTGGACGGGTTAAAACAAAGAGCACTGCTAGGGCGACCGTCTGAGAATGGGCGACGGACGGAGAACATACGAGGAAGCTAGCCGGCGAGGAAGAGAGAGCAGGCAAAAGAGATTTCGAAAGGACAACAAAATAGCCGTCGGCCGCCCCCTGATGATGGCCTGTCACAAGGCACAGAGCCCCCCCCCCTTCCCCAACCAAAGCCGAGGTAAGAGGAAAACAACGCGCATATGCTACATTTGGCGCGTGAGTGGTGGCGGCCTCCACCGTTGTGCCATGCGTGGTCTGGTGGCTAAGGATACAACTGCACCACTAGCACCGCAGCAGCAGCAACAACAGCACTAAGGCCAGAAGGACCAGTCGAGGAGTAGGGCCAGTAGGAGACGGACCAGTAGAAGCAACAGAAACGGCCAGTGCGGGCCTGCTACCACTCAGCCTATTTTGTTGGCCAGACCTTTTTATTAGCAGCGAGCCTTCCGCTAACTAGCGTCTACACACATGCACACATACATGCATGCATGGATGGATGCATGCATAGATACACACCGACGAGGGCGCCAACCGCAGGAGAAAACGAGACCAGTCGCAAACAGGATAACGACCACAACAATAACAACAGCAACAACAACAACAGCAACAACAATAACAACAACAACTACAACACAATGGAAACGAGGAAAACAAAGACGGCAGGATTAGCGCTGATACAAAGGACGACGACAATAGCGACGTCCTGGTTAGAACGTGCTGGCTAAAATAAATAAAAGGGCAACAACTATTGCTACAAGAACAGCAATAAAATATACAAAAACTACTACCCGGATGAAATGCAACAACAACAACAGTTAATGAGACGGATGACAACGTTGACGACCACGACTACGGGAGCAACAACAGCAACAACAACAACAACAACAGCAACAACAAAAGCAACTGAGAACTAGACCAACGATAAGGACGTTGAACGTAGGGGCGAACAGGAATCACGAGACTAATACTAACAGTGACAAGACCGACCACCGCTACCACCCTAGAGTAACGGGAACGACTACAAACAAGAAAACAACAGCAACAACAATTCGACCACGACAGCACTTACAATCCAAGAAGAGAAGCAACAAAAACAATAGTTATTTCTACAACAACAACAACAATAACAACACAAATAGCAATAAACGCCGCAGCTGTTCTTCTTCTCCGTCGCTTCGCTTCGAGCAGGCCAGGAAGAAACATCACACAACAGGCGGTTGTTGAGGCGATTCTGCTATTTACTTGCGGCTGGCCTGATGATATGTCTTCTGTTAGTCAACCGAGATATGACCGAGAGGTCGATACGACCTTTCACGTGTGATCTGTAGATCACACACAACGATTGATGGTGATCGCGCCCAGACGATATACTCGCGTTGCGCCTTCCACTCCCCTTCCTCCACTTCACCTCTCAGCCGCCCATTTAGTCACATTCATCTATCCACCATAAATGCCCACTTAGCAAGGCGCTCTGTGAACAGCAAACGACTACACGATTTGGCACGGGCTATGTAAACAGCAGCGGCGGTGGCATATTTTGAGTAGCAGGGCTACGACTATTATTATTATTAATATTACTATTACTACTACTACTGAAGTAAGGGTTTCGGGCTGACCCTCAGCCAAGATTTAACGTCCACGGAACTGTTTTTCACATTGCTTTAGAGACGGACCCCCATAAATACAAATGTAGGGCAACGGTGGGGCTCGAACCCGCGCACCTATCTAGTGTCTCCTCCGGTTGCGAGGCGCAGACTTAAGCCACCACGCCACCGGGCTCGACCCTATTACTACTACTACTACTATTACTACCACTACTATTATTACTGCAATTACTAAAAGTAAAGTTTTCGGGCTGAGCCTCAGCCAAGATTTCAAGTCCACGGAACTGCTTTCCACATTGCTTCATAGACGTTCACCCCAGAAATACAAATGTGGGGCAACGGTGGGGCTCGAACCCGCGCACTACTATTATTACTACAATTACTAAAAGTAAAGTTTTCGGGCTGAGCCTCAGCCAAGATTTCAAGTCCACGGAACTGTTTTCCACATTGCTTCATAGACGTTCACCCCAGAAATACAAATGTGGAGCAACGGTGGGGCTCGAACCCGCGCACCTATCTAGTGTCTCCTCCGGTTGCGAGGCGCAGACTTAAGCCACCGCGCCACCGGGCTCGACCCTATTACTACCACTACCACTACTATTATTACTACTACTACTACTACTACTACTACGAATACTATTACTACTCGTACACGAAAATATTATAGTGTCTTTATGGTCATGATCAACGACGAGTTTGTGGTAATTGCTAGTAGTCATCGACCTAAACGACAAGAGCTCTCCAACGACGACGACGGCGGCGACGACGGCGGCGATGATGACAATAAGTCCAGGTAGTGGTTGGTGTAGGGGGATAGCGGCCATGTCGCCACGCGTATGCCTGCATACTGCCGCCGCCGCAGCAGCAGCAGAAGCAGCAACAACAACACCAGCTAGAGTAGAATGGCTCAGTCGCTTAATGGGCGCCTGCCTCAACGGGTTTCGCGTAGATGTGCTCGCTTGCTGCTTCTGCTACTGTTAACACTGCTTCTCCTGCTGCTGCTGCTGATTCAAAGCTACGAACGACTTGTATCACCACCACCACTACGACCACCACCCCAATACCAAGTCTACTACCACCTCTGCTACTCTGCTGTTGTCGCTGGTACTGCTGGTGCTGCTGCTTAAACAATGGACGAAAGGCACTTCTTCCTTCAGCTGGCTGAACAGCACCCCACTCGTACTGTGCTGCGCGTTCACCGCGATGTCTTGGCCTGCTAGCCTGACCAGCAAGCAGGCCAGGCGTCGTCGTCTGTGTTTAATTGGCACACGAGCTTAAATGGCGCAACTGGCGCAATACGACGACGACGACGACGACGCTACTGCTGCTGCTGCTTGGTCTCGTTACACCGTCCGTACTTGACTTGGCGCACTTGTACTTCCGGCGCAAACCGCCCCACTATTCAAATATTCGCGCGCGACCGCCCGCCCGCCACCCTAGATTCTACGCCTCGGCTTCACCTCAAGCGGTCAAGGATGATAGACTAGGTCTAGGTTAGTGATACCGGCGATGCTAAGCTATCGAGCGTTACACACAGCCGCCGCCGCCATTATCAATCGATGTCTAGATTGATAGCAGCGGTGGTGGGCGTTTGTCGTTGTTGACGCTCGACTTACGTTTCGCCCTACGTTACAGCATGTGCATCTGTTACGTCGTAGGCATGCGCGTTCGTTATAGGACTCATAACACGCACGATTTCGAACTGAATGAATGAATGAATGCGTGCACGCATCCATGCACGTACTGACCGTACAGACCAGCGTATGCCGCCTAACCCGCGCTTTTCAAAAACGGACGGGCCATCAGCAAGTCGACACACATTCAGCCGGTGCACGTTCCGTCTGCTTCTCACTTCGGCCAGTCCACGCCGTGTAGGGGGTGGTGGGGTACTGAGATGGGAGGCGAAGCCTGGACGGGGCCAAGAGCCGGCGGAAAGAATGGAAGCCAGCGAAGAGGGGCGGAGGGTGATTGGGCGCAACTCCGAGATGATGCCAGACTCGCAGACAGTGCTGACTGACCCCACTCGAAATGGACCGACCGCCTTCTTCTTTTCGTGTTTTTTGTATCGCTTCGTGTAGCGCCCAGTACGTGCAGCACGAACAAGGCGCAAGCAAACACGCAGGCAGGAGAGCGCCAAGTGTCTGCTTATCGCCGACTGCGACTGTGATTCAATACGGACGGTGGCGGCGCGACGGACGACGACTAAAACAGCGCCGAATGGGCTAATGTCGCTACTGCTGCTGCTGCTGCTGGCAATGCCACCATCAACGCTACTACATTACTACCTATTACTACAACTACTGATACTTCGGCACTGCTGGTGCAGATGTCCATTGAGAGCCAAGCAGGGCATTGCATTTGACAGGGCGCCTCCGCTGCCGCCACCTCCGCTGAGGAGGACCAAGATGATGATGATGATGATGCCAGGCAACGCCTCACCGCCTGCAGGAGCCGAAATGAAAGCGACAGTAAGACGACAGCGCCAATGCGGATCGGGCGTCCACTCGTTTCAATAGACGCACCACCGGATCGAGCCATATGCAGCATTCTCAATTGATGTGTCCTCTGTTTGTCACCTCTTCGTAGCCGCTCATTGTGACGATAGATGAGAAAGTATCATATCGTCTTGGTGCCACTAATATTATCCTACCTTCAGTCGAAAGGTAAAAGCAAAACAAAAATTAAAATGAATACAATAAAAATAATATATATATATATATATATATATACATATCGGCCACCCCAACAAAAGGCAAAGACGACGACTGGTTAGTGGGTGCACTCACGAAAAGGAGAGTTCGATCGTGGTTAGTTGGAAAATGTTTTTTAGTCCAATATATGGCAAGTCCTTTCATCAATAGCGTCCAGTATTAGGGTCCGCGGAATTACTTCAGTACGACCAGTTCCAGCGGACGGTGGGTTCCGTCGCCTCTTGTTAAGTACAGGGGACAGATGTTCTATGTTAAAATTATTCTTTGATTTAGCTCAGCATGGGCAGAATTTGAAAACCTCTAAAAAAACAAATATTTGTTGCGCATTAAACAGCTGCGCACAATATTTATAAAGAGAACTCTCCGTCTGCCACGAGTCGCCAGAAGATCCTGCATAAACATAAATGGAATTCTCCGGAGAGTCAGAGTAATACAGAATGGATGCACTTTGAGCCAAGAGACAAAGAGATTCGGTCCGTGATTTACTCACTCGATATAACGTACTTAACGTGGACAAAATATACACGCTGCGGATTTCTATGTTACATTATCAAATTTCGCGAGGTATTGTACCCACGGAGATTGTGCTTCCACTAGTTTGTACCCCAAATCGAACATCAGCTAGGCGAGCAACAACTTTCGCAGACCCTCAGTATCTTTGAAGTCTGGTCAACGCTTAGTTGCATGCCACCTTCCCGAAACCTGGACCTGCATTCTTATAAATATTAGATGTCTCACATCGAAGCACGTCTTCGATCGCGAAGTAAGAAACTGGCTTCTAATTTCACAGTCTGAATCAAGCCGGTGATCTAGGTATATACTAAATTGAGATTGTTAGAGTTTTAGATAGGGGATCACGTGCCCAGATTGAATAGTTATATTTACCCACTGTGCGTTTGTTTACCTGTAGCCTTTGTGTACTATGAAGATGCTGTATGAGTATACCACTTTATTTCCGTCTATATGTGAGCATGTGTTGCTTTACTTATTGCTCGGCGTTGAAACAAACGTAGTTTATAAATACCTGTGTAAATATTTATTGCGATTACATATTGTGCAAAGTGCTTATTCAAAGCATTCTTTGAATTTTGTCGAGTGTGACTTTTTGTCTCGGTGTTTGATTCATTGTTCAACTATTTCTATTAACCGAGCACTTATACATTGCAAAATGCAGTTCCGTCGAATAAACCACGTTTGAACTTGAAACTTGAATATGCGCTATACCTGACGACTGACGTACTGCGAATGCGCGTTTTTTTTAACCAAAAAGCCAGCAAGGTTTAAAACGATTGGATTGACAAGATGGAAAGTGAATACCATCGTGCTCCAACGATTAGAAATCTGCCATTGAAAGGAACTTGGGACAGCGGTTGTGCGACAAAGTGACAGGAATGGGCACACGCGTGCTTATTTGGCGCATGCTGTCATCACCACAACTTCGGCACAGTGGTAAGTTTTCACGACGTAATGACCACCCGTGTCCGCAAGTTTTGTAGAGCAGCTTGCAAAAGTACCACGTTAATAGCTGCGCGGTGCAACATGTGCCGCTGACGTCACTGGCCGAAGTGTATTGGTTTGATCAAATTTACACATGTTCATACTTCTTGAAAATTCAGACAAAATTTTATCAAGCGAAAAGAGGTGAGTCAACTTCATTCATGGCCAGGTTTCTTGCGAAACTTCCGAATGGTATGAAGCACTGCAACACCAGGCTAGAATGCTCGGCATTGTCGGTACTAGGACTTTTCTTGCGCAAAGAAGTGATTCTACCTAGTCTGGAAAAGTTAGGCGGTACGATTCAGTTAGGCGGTACGATTCAACGAAGATGGAAAATGTTTTGCAAAGTAAGGCTAATTAAACTTGGACAATGGAGGGTTGACTTCAAACTCGGCAAAAGTGATTGGTTAAACTTAGTGTTACATGGTGATGTTATCATCCGTTGGCGAGGAGTGCGAAGCAGCAGAATTAGCAAATAGTGTCGAGAAATGTTTGGCTAGAAGCTCAGCCTAGTCTGTGTCAGCAATTGCCATGGTGGGGGCCCGTTGCAAACGTATGGAGGAACACTTTTAGTAGTATACGTATACATGCAGACACTGGGAACAGTCTTTGTTGCAAAATGCCCTTAATTGCTACAATTGTTGAACAATTGGAAATTTTGGAAATAATTGGAAATTTTAAGCTCAAGGAAATATTGAATTTAGAAAGATTTGCCGTCCGGAGAAGACTAAAATATTGTGATGATTTATTAATCATTTACAATACGTTTGCACACTCGGCATGTCTCGCTTATATGTATATATATATATATATATATATATATATATATATAGATGCATATACTAGACACATTTAGTGTGAATCTTATGTTAGCATCGAGGGAACAAAGCTGAGCGGCAGGTTAAAGCACTTTTTTTATCAGAACATTATTACAGCCAGTTTTACTACAAATGTTTATGATAAATTATTGCTTCATGGTGTCTCGATCAACAATGCGGCCGTCCGGGTTATCGCATTCTATGCGATCACAAGAGATCCAGAGAAGCCATGCTTTGCCTGCGTAGTAAACGAAGGGTGGAAAAAGGAAAGGAAAGAGAGAGAGAGAAGGGTGAACCAGAGACGCGGCGAGAGAGAGAGACATATGCGCAATATGGCTAATACTGGTCACTGTTGACATGCTAGTGAACATTAATTAATCTTGCTTTGCGTCAACAAGCAGATCGACATCAGTGAATCACCATCAAAAATAGTCTGATGGAGGTCTGCTGTGACCGTCAGACCGGCCGGACGGATCGCTAGACAAAAGTGTCGCATATATGCAGAGTGTGGCCACCACGCTTTCTTTCAGACGCCACTTTAGGGGCTGTTCTTGTTGTTGTTGTCGTCGTCGTCGTCATCGTTGCTGATTGACTGACGGCTTACGATGGCTGTGCTTAGCGTCTCTGTATTTGAGCGACTTTTGCTGCGCAATGAACGACTACTTGTACTAGCTGACTTTGTCCGATGTTGAAAAACACCCAGCTATACATTTAAGCAAGCAAAGCGAAGATAACGTGTTTGAAAGAGTAAGAGCGCAAGAGAGAGAGAGAGAGATGGTGAGAGAAATATAGAAGGAAAGCACGTTGTATGCATGCAATCCCAAAAAGGCTATCTTTTCTTAAAAATCTCTCGTCACAGAGGATCTCATACCCCTCCCCCCTACTCATGTCTGCTGACCCATCCAAGTCTCCTCTTCCCCCCCCCCCCCCCCCCCCGCCCCCGCCTTGTGGCCACAGGGTGTCACGTGTGTTGTACGTTAGTCGTCGAAGTTGTGCGTAGGTGGAGCCCAAGCGCCATCCAGCAGATCGGTCGGTCGTTATGAATAAACAATGACAATAAATGAAGCCCGTTGACCATTACCCATTAAGGCTTAAAACGTCTACCGGCTATCTCCGCGCCGGCAGAGCTTGCCAGCCATCCCCCGAGCCGCTCTTTTCAACTGACCGACTCAAATTCGCCGCCGCAGCGCCCGTTACCTTTGTCTACCTGAATCTATCTCTATATTCTGTTGTCATTCTCTCTCTCTGTCTCTCTATGCATCTCGTTAAATATTCCTCTTTTCTGTCTTTCTACTACACTGTAACTCGTTTTCTCAAAATGTACGAAATACATTCAAAATGCTCTCCTCTCCTGGAGTTTCTCTCAGATGGCCGATTTTCTCTACGACCCCGCCCTTCCGCCAATCTCTATGCCATTGTTTTCCCCTCGTCGCTTTTCGTGGTTAGTCCCACAGACTCGCTTTTAGAGTTGCGCGAACGATCAACGAACGAGCGAGCGATACCGGTCCTCTATCTACCTATCTATCTATCTATGATTGCGGTCGATGACCGCTAAACGCTGACAACTCATACAAAAGCTGCTACCATCAGCACTGCTACCATAACTGCTGATACAACCACAGCTACTACGGCGTTTACAAGAAGAGGACAACGACAATTGACCACCAACAACTAGCCAACTAGATATCAAGCAATCATCCATCTATCAGCCGCTAACGCTGTCGAAAGGCGAGCGTATGGCAGAATGGCTGGTGTCGCCCTTGTCGCTCCACCTTCATGACCACCTTCAGATGGTTGGATAGAGGAGCAGCACCATTGAGTGAGCCGAACGAGCCAGACAGGTCATAGAAGGGCGACCACTTTAGAGTGGAGGTGGTGGCGGTGGTGGCGGCGGTGGCGGCAGCGGCCTACATTAACGGGGTAACAACACAATAGCGAGCAGAAAACAGCGCGGACAGACAGAGAGACACCCGCGCCCACACGCACGTCAACTCAGAGTGGGCACATGAACATCATCGTCGGGCGTCAGGGATGACTTGGGCTGATATGGACCGGCCGAGCCTGCGATCCTAGACTGGAGGGCTAGGTTATGGCCCGGTGGGCCGCAATGCCGCTCAGGGGTAGGTTCCGGGGGTATCGATGCTGGCCGACCCGTTGTTGGGCAGCACAAGGAGGTGGGCGCGTGGACTGCCCGCGGGCCGGCATGCTGACCGACGGCTGCAGCAGCAGCAAGCTATTCGCTGGCACCACCGGTCAGGACAAGCAGAACGTGCAGGACGAGCAGGACAAACCGACAACGATAGCCAAGGACCAACGACCCAGGACCCGCCGTGACGACCTGTCTGCGGCTCAGAGTAAAGTCCTTCTCCTCTACTTCCTCATCTTCTTCTTCTTCTCTTTTTCTTCTCCTCTACTCGTCCTCCTACTCGATGATGAATGAAGCAAAGAGTTAAGACAGGCGGACAGGGGTGCAGCCAGTCAGCGAGTGAGGAACGAGCGAGCGGGCGTCATTCAGTCCGTCGGGTGGTCAGTCGGTCACGGGGTGTAAGGGGGAGCGGGGGTCAATAGAACCGACGACACACTTGCCTAGAAAACACCCCATAATGCAAGGGCTGGCCAGAATGGGCAAATGTGTGTGTGTCTGTTTGCGCGCGTGTCTTCGTTTGGGCGCTCACTCCTGTCGGCCCGCCGCTGTCGTCGCCACAATTTCTCGATAAATGGATCATCTTGATGACGTTGATGACGCGGCGGCGGCAGGAGCGGCTGCCCCTAATGCTGCACTTTGTAATCAACGATTAAATTTGCACCGCGGCGTGCAAAAATTGGCCAGCCAACGTGGCCCCATAAGTTGGTTACCAGTGGACGCTGTGTGTCAATCTGCGGGACCAGTCGAACGATGACCACGACCGCCAGCAGCATTATGCCAGCTAGGTGATCCTTATGAGACGCAGCGATAATAGGACGGTGTTTGTTATCCGTCGACTGTTGTTGTTGGTGGTGGTAGTGGTGGTGGTAGTGGTGGTGGTGGTCTATGCAGGTCTATCCAGGTCTCTCCAACGCGGCTAGCGCGCACACCACGCCGTCCCTACACCAATGACCACAGCCAGCAACTGCATGAACGGACGAGCGACACATCGACTCAGCATCATCATAATCGTTGTTCCACCAAACTTGAAGCCACACCTCTCGCTCTGTGTATCTCTTTTCTCTGTCTCTCTTAGGTTTCCTCTTTCCGTCTTTCTCATCTGATCTTCCTTACCGGTCTTCCTCGGGTTTTATTCACCTACCTCTGTTTGTCGCAACGTGTAAATCTCTCCTCTCCTGTTTACCCCCGTCGTTTACCTCCTCTTACTTTAACTGTCTTGTTCTCTTCCTCCTCGCTCTCAGTATCGCTTCGTGTCTCTTCCTTTTGCCCCACTCCCTCCCCCCTCTCTCTCTCTCTCCCGTTCGCTCTCCTGTCCGCCGTCGTTCTCGTCAAGTGATTAATTACTCAGAAGATAGTAAAATCCGTTTCCATCGATACAACTTATTATCGTTTCATACAAAACAGTGATCATGACTAATCATAGTAATTATTGTAAAATCCAGATCTGAAGGAAAAGATAAAGTTGTTTGCAAGTTTGTTTGCATAAGTGTATATATATATATATATATATACTAGAATTCAAATAGTCAAATTTGGGAGCGATACTTCTGTTCATACATACACGTGTTTTATTAGCTGCTTTTGTCGTGGCTCCTACACTTTCACTGGTGTCGTGAACACAAGGCCTGTACAACAAACACAACAACAAATACAACAAACAAGACGCATCGCATATATTGACCCTATAGTGATGTAGAGAGAAAAATAGTACAAATAAATTAATATAATGTATATAATAGGGAATGGGCGCAAAATTTGTGCCCAGCCGCGGGCTCGTTTGCTAATTATCACGTGCGGAGTTCGTCTAGAGAATAGGATCAGCGCAATCGTTGACCAGGTGACGGGTGTGGTAGGGATGTTTATTTATTGCGTCTACCATAATGGGCACGTGTATATTTTATAAGTATGCTCGTACACGTGCTGGCGGATGTTGTCAACTCCGACATCGTAGAAGCAACATGACGACTCTCATAAACTAACGATGCTTTGGCCTAATTACTTCGTGCTTTCATTATCAAAGTATGTGCATCGATACTCCTTAGCGTATTGGCGCTATGGAGGTTATCGAGACTCGTTCATAGCGCCAAAACGCTATGAAGTCTCGATGAAATAGATTGTTGTAACAAATATGTGTATGCAAGCGAACATCTTGCAATTGTGCCGAAGGTGCAGCAAGACATGATTTAGTGCTGAAGGTGCAGCAAGACATGACTGCTTAGCTGTGTGTGCAATCATTTTTCTGGAAAATGTCGACGAAGACAACAGCGACGAGTGTAATTCCCGGGGTTCTGGGGTATGCGTGCGCAACAACCTTACAGCCGACGCGCGATAGTCGTGATGAGTTGGCGACTGCATTGCGATCTGCACCGCAGGAATGAGCTGCAGCCGTGGAATTGGTCCAGATCTACTGTGGATTACCAGCTGGCCAGACCGTCGCTCGTAATTGGGTGCGATTTTTGTTGTCGCCCGCTTGCTACTACGCTACCACATTCGCTTGTGGTAGAGATACAGAGAGAGAGAGAGAGTACCTATTTCATCTACTGGGACTAGATCCATTGCTACTGATTTCTACTGCTACTGCTGCTGCTATTACTTCTGCTGTTGCCTCTGCACTTCTGCTGCTTGCTACCAGACGATGACAACCACAACGCCAAAATCCACAATTCGCATGAGGATGAACGACGAACGCCAACGTCGCAGCCGAAGCGGCCACCCGCTGCCGGTATCTGCCCTGTCGTGGTGTCAACCGCGAGCACCGTCGCCGGCCAATGCCGCCGCCACCGACACCAATGGATGCTATGACTCCCCATATCGAACCGCCGTCTGTTATGCGGTTGTTAGTCCAGATAGGCACGTGAAGTCCGGGTCGGGGCCCCGGGGCTCTGAGGGGCCGACCGGTGGTGGGGGGGGGAGGGGCACCGGTGGGGGTAACGCCGGTGAGGGTGACCGGTGGCCCTCACCGGCGGCGGCGGCGGCTGTATCTGCTGCTGCGGCCGCGGTCATTCCGCCGCACCACGAAACGCTCTTTCCAACGAGAGCTTCATCGTTCGAGCTTCTCCTGGGCTTCTCCGGGGTGAGCGCTACCGTTCACCGGAATCGACGTTGTCGTGTACGAAGCGCAAGGCCGGTTGCATGCAACGCACACAACGGGTCAGACTCGTCAGCGGATCGGATCGATGAAACGACTGGTGAGTAACTACAAGTAATAGTCGTAGTAGCTGATGTATGGCGTGATGGCGGTAGATACTGTAGTTTTTGTACGATAACGTTATTTGTGTAACGGCCCTCTTCCATAACAAGCTTATATGTTAAATAGTAGTCGTATTCTCGGTGAGGCGATAGCTACCTCAGCACCAGATTGTGCTGACAAGAAAGGAAGTTGTAGTAGTCGACACGACCAGTCGTGAATTTTCCCTGGTTAGCTTTTTCTTCCTGTTTATCGTTCTTTGTTTACTAAGAACTTCTCTTCAATGCATGTATTGTTTATTAACCAGGTTTGTGCACACATGTGCTACAGCTTTCCTACACTACTTTCATCAGCGATATCGCTCTTGTGCCCTGTTGGAAATGGTCGATATTCATGCAACCTATTTCGTATACATATTTTTGTATGAAATCCATGTAATCCGGACACGAAGTACCTGTTTTTACAACGACCCATTTTACATGGACCCTTCCAGTAGTTTGTGGTCACCGCTCTAGTCCCATAAAAACGACAATTAATATCCGCAAGCTTATATTCCCATTCAGCAAGATGATTCTCGAATGCCTCCATTCCCGGTTATGCATAAATCGTTCTGAAGTTCTACACAAAAAGTGATGTCGTGGCAAACAGATAGACAAGCCAGGTTGCGGCTAGTGCGGTTAGTTTTTAATACATTTACCACTAAAGCGTTTAGGTCAACAAACTTCTGCAGTGATGCAAGCGATTGCTGCAGGTGAAATCGACTCCGGATCACGTCCTCGTGTTCGGTTTTTTTCTTCCTCTCTGCCGTTTCTTTTCTGCTCTTTTGAACTACTCTTGTTATTTCTGTTATCTTCTTGTAGAAGTGGCATCCGAAGTGCAATCTGTGTGCGTGTGTGTGTGCGTATTTGCCGCGTATCTACCTGTAAGTGCATTTGTGAATCTGTATGGCCTAATTTAGTAGTCCCAGTTGACGTGCCATCTTCGCACCGGTTAGAGATGAACATCGTTGCAATGTTGCACTAATTTAAACCTTATTGATTGATTGCAAACTATGGAATTTATCTATTAAGTATTTAAAATGTATACTGGGGGTGACGCTCAACCCATGCGCGTGGCGATAAGCCGCGTTTGTGTCGCAACGTTGCCTTTTGCACCATAAGCAATATACGGTTGTAGTCGTAGTAGAGTCAGTGCAGTCGATTAGCTGTCCTCGATAGCTGCCTTCGTCTGCTATCATAGTTGAATTGAACACGACTGCATTAAATACTTGTGTATGCTACCGCAGATGCAATAGGTTTATAACAAACACCACAATTGATGCGATGTTGAAAACGTGGAGACGAGATTGATGTTAAAAACAAATTCGATCAGTTTTTAGTTTGTAGTTCATTCCTTTCGACGTTGCGAAGTGTGTCCTACTGTATATATATAGTTATTTTTTCAATTAATGTTTGCCCCAATCTGCCTAATTAAGAATTATTTAAACAAATATGTGTTGCGCCATGCCAGAATGTGCCGTTTTCCCCATTCTGTCCCATTGACGAGATTTATATATATATATATATATATATATATATATATATATAACATGTTTGACAAATCATCTGTTTGCTAAGCAAGTATCAAATGTCAATTTCCGTGAAAGTGTTCCGATTCGCTGCCGGGAATACCATGCGGTAGCCGTTTTCAAATTTGAGTGACGTCTTCGTTTGCCCTCATTTTGGTTGCGCCATCCACTTGACTACGTAAAGCTGCTTCAGAACTAGCTTGCCGCAGCCAGCGCATGTCAGAAATGTGTAACGATTTTAGCATTTAGCGATTTGCTTCTGAGTTTTAGTGTTTCACTCGGTGGCTTGCATGGCCCTAGACTCTTATTGTAGCGCTTATGGCTAAAAGATGGACGCTTATTGTGCTCGCATCTTAAAAACAATAAGTACAGTCTCGCAGCGTTTCGTGCGTGCTGGCTGTGTGATCCGCTCCGATATGCGCAGAACATTCGAATCAACGCAGCACAAGGTAGAAACTTGGTGAATCTTGCAAAGAAACTGGTTGCTTTATTTTTAAAATGCACCTCTTCACATCGACCAAGTGGCACCAAACTAATAGCAAATTTTGCTCGTACTACAACTTTGAAAATCTGCAAATTTCAATCTGCACTTTCTTTATTATCTTTACTGATGCTGTTCCTGCTATAATGGCTACTGCTATGTGGCCAGTTATGCATTGGCAGGATACCGTTGCAAACGTGCATGGCTTTGAGGTCAGCGTTTCGAAGTCGTAAACCTCTGAAACGCACCGTCTTAATGAAGATGCGATGAATTCAGCGACAGGATCGTACAAAGCCCACAGATATGCAATACGAGCACGAATACGCCCGTTACGGAGCTCAGCGAAAACAGGCCTTGACTAGAAGTGATTATAATCACTGTGGTCGGGCGCTTGTATTTTTTTCTTTGCAAATGTTTGCGTCGTGGCGATAGTCTCAAATGTCGTGATGCGCAGATATGGGCGCAAGCAGAATACCGCATATTCGAAGACAGTTTTTTTCTGATATAATATACAGTTATTAATCGGTAAAACGTAACTAAGTTACTCGATAGTAGTAGAAGTAGTAGTAGTTCTAGTACCACCTGGGTTGACAAACACATGAAACATTAAGATGAAACAGTAAGACCAACTGCTTTATTTTACTCTTTTAAAGTTGTTTTTTAGCGTACCTTATGTTGCACGTAGAATTAATTTGTGGGGCACTAAGTCCAGTCGCACAGTCAGTACTTGCGTAACGCAACAACAGCCCACAATAACGGGAACCAGAGCAAATCACATGGTTTCATTATCAAACGCAAAGGACGACAATTAAACAAAAAGTATGCAATGCTTTAAATGGTATTAATTAGGCTCATATATATATATATATATATATATATATATATATATATATATATATATACGAGTTGCCTCCTGTAAGCCTCTAAACTTACCCTCTCCCTTGATGGGACGAAATGTGCTTTCTATTTTATTCTTACCATACTGTCCGTTGGCCGAGGGAACCACAAACGGATATATGTTACCACCACATTTACGTGTCATCTCGATATGACAATATATGTATGTCGATTGCTACAGCCCCGTATGTATGTGCACATACATTTGCATATGTTTATATAATATCGTTTTCAAGTTCTCCTTGATCTCCCTCTTTCTCTGTCGACTCTTTGATCTCGATCCCTTGTTCTGATTCCGAAGGGTGGTGAGGTATCGTTGTGGATGTCAAATGGTATTGAGAGCAGACATTTGGACGCTCCTCTCGTCCAGCCCTTTATTCTATCTGTTGCCGTCTTCACAGTGCCGTCGTTGTACCGGTACTTTTTTTCTTTCTGAAGCGCTTTTGGTCGTCCTCGTAGTCATCGTCGGGGTGAATGACATCTGGCGACACAAAATCAGGTCGGATGGCTCTTGTCGCGGGTAATCTGTATGTACCATCTTGATGGAGTCGCCTGCGGATCTTGCTTGTAGCCGGGGCCGTTTAAAGAAAGGAAAACTGCACACATACACCACAACAGCTGTTGCTGCTGCCACCACTGCTGCTCGATAGATCCATCCAGCACTAGAATGATTACGGAGAAAAAAAAACTCGAGCACTGGGCAGTACTAAAGATTGGAGCGTCAAGGCACGTCATCGACACTGGCGAATGATCGCCTCTCTCTCTCTAGCTCTATATCTCTCTCTCTCCCTCTCTGTATATATATATGTATATATATATATTTCTCTCCGCCTCATCCCCTTCTTGTGTACAGGCGCTTGTGTATCTCACTTACGATGTATGCGAGATACACAAACCCGCAGCACTGCAAATGTTACCGAAGGCCGATTTTGCGTTCCTTCTTTCTTTATCTTCCTTTCCCTCCTCCCCCAATGTCCTGCGTTCTCTTACACGTTTTCTCCTATATGCTCCTATAAGCAAATACGAATATGCGCACGTGTGGCGGTAGATACGTAAGAAAAGAATATGTACATTTTTCTATTCATATAAAGGTGCGTAGATATATATAGCAGATGCAAAATGCCTTACCAGCTCCTCGCTTTTCCTGTACCTATGCATAAAAGAACACGAAGATACATGTTCGAAGACAAATACCGACCCCACTTGCAATTGTGCCGCAAGAACGCACCTCTTATGTGTGTCGCTATCTTGGCACTTAAAGAAAGAAACACGAAGCACAATAAACAGGAAAAAATCAATGTTACTATTTTTTGTACTACTGTTGACGAAAAATCACACACATATACTACTATTGACGAAAATTTGAGACTCAGAAGAGATGCGCAAAAGATGATTTCCAGTTGCTCCTGTATACGAGTGTTTTGTTCACGTAGACAATCTTCTATTTGAAAAAGATTTCATCCAAGTTTGCAAATCTCTTAAAACAAGCAATTTCATTTCGAATAACGTGGGTATGTGTTGTACCGCACCGCCGTATAGAGTCGACGTTGATTCCTGCTAGTACGAAAAGTCGGCGGGTATCTGTTTTTTTGCATTGCAATCACTCTGTCCCCCGTGGATAAAAGCATGTGAATGTGTGTCAGTATGTATACATCTATGTAAATGTATCTGCATGCATATCTGTGTGTATGTCTCGACCTATATATATATATATATATATATATATATACTATCATCTATCATATTACATCACGGCAATCGTCAACGCGCCCAAGCATCCAAAGTTCGTTTCTTCTGTTTGCCTGTACCGGACGCCCATCAGCCGTGGAGCCGGGTCGGTATAGCTAGCTGAGCTGGCAATCGGAAAACGTCTACTGGTTGTTTTTGTTGGTTCCTGCCGTTGTTAGTTCCGTCACGGTGAAATGATTTTCTGCCAGCAGTGCGACAGCAATGACGAAGGCAACGAGAACTACAACGAAGTCGCTGACCACGAAGCGCAATGCGCGTAATCGGTCACTGCTACAATTTGGTGCCGTTATGTTTTGACAACCTTGCCGAAAGCAATGTCTTCTGTCTGTTGCCGTATCCGATGTCTCAGTCATCCCTTCGTTACTGAGTGCTTCATCAGTGAAGCCTCTTTTCGACACAATGTCCCCTTATATGTAGACCCGGATACGGCGCACCTATGAACACTGTTCGAATTTTTGTCGTCTTTGCTTTTCGTCGTCTCTATGGTGCAATTTCACACGTGTGGTGGTAGTAGTGAGAGCCCTGGCAGTACAATAATAACTGATCAATTCGACGAATAGCTCGACAGACAAGGCAGCGACAGCATCACCCAGATAAAGCTGGAAGTGTCGCTAGAAGATCGACGGAGAAAAAACATTGACTTTCCCAAGCCCCTTTCGTGTTGTCTCGATGTAGGCGACCCAGATAACAGCGACCCAGTTAAAAACATATTATATATTTATGTGTGTATATATATATATATGTATATATATATATATATATATATATATATATATATATATATATATATGTATATATATATATATATGAATTTAAATGTATTATTCCGTGTCACTTGGTATTAGTAGCCAGAGACAGAAATACAGGTCTATAGAATAAACAGACGGACAGACAGATCTATAGAATCACCAGACATAGAGATGGAGAAAGAGACCGAGGAGCAAACAAACCGGTAAGCCGGTTGCGGTTACTTACCGTCGGCTGACGAAGACAACGTCTGCAACATTTACAACAACGACAAGACAGCCCGTCCCGAAGCAGCTACGACGCGTTGCAACGGATTCAATCTAACGGATAGCCTGATGCTTATTAAAAATTCACAGCGAAAATGACGTTCCTGTTGTTGTCGTTGTTGTTGTTGCCGTTGTTGTTGTTGTTGTTGTTGTTGCTGTTGCCGCTGCTGTTATCGTTGTTACTATTGTCGTTGTTGCTGCTGCTGCGACTGTCGTTGTTAATGTTATTGTCGTTTATGTTTGCAATATCAGCAACAAAGCCTTCCCGCTCTCCGTTCGAGGACGAACACAGCAACTAGTGATACAATGAACGGGTTGAAGTAGTATTAAAGTTCCAGCTCCTCGCCGACGAGTTACGGCTAACGTTATTGATCGATCCCACTGCTGCTCCTGTCCGTTTGTTGTATAGTGTAACGTCACGACCGAACTCCGACATGCAGCGCATACGGCGGTGACCACGGCCAAACTAGAACGCACGTGTAGGTCATACACTCTACTAATCAGCTGCTTTCGTGTCTAGCCTGTGTGTTAGTTAGGTTAGCTTTCCAATTCGTTAGACGGTAAGAATACTTTAATTCGCGCGCTAATTCTGCGGCTGCTGTTGCTACTGCTTTTGTCTGGTGAATGCAATTAATAGCAGAGGATACACTGGTCCTCACCACAGCCACCTCCTACTTGAGGAAGTAAAGGAGTGCCGACTATGGTATTCCGCTTGTATTGTGTCCAGAAAAACAAAATACCCGCACATCGGCAGAATAACTGCCAAAACAACGGCTGGCGGCGGATAAGGATAATCAGTTATGTAAACAAGGGGACGTTTCCATTTGTGTTGTCATCCAATTGAGATCCCTGTCACTAGAGAGTGCTGAATGGGAGAGCGTGTACCTGCTGTCCATCCTGCCTTTTGCCACTGACGTCGGATTATAAAAAATGACACATGTGCGAGCAACTGCTTCTTATGGGACGCCCTTTATGTAATGTCATTAAATGGAACATAATAACAATGTATTGCAAAGACCATAGTGCTGCCTTTAAGACATATGCAATCGTCAATTTTAACAAACTTTAGGTTTAAGTAAAACACTATCTATCATCACACAATATATATATGTATATATATATATATATATATATATATGAGGGGCTGCCTATATATAATATATATATATACTAAATTTATTAAGAATGCAAATGGAGCTACAATTGTCTCCCGCAAACGTGTGCACTAGGATATTACTCTATCTCGTATAGAGTGGGTTGGGACCACTTCAGCAGCGTGCCCCGGACGGACGCCGCGTTTCCGCGTTGGACGTCGAAATCAAGGCGCTGTCTCAAGAAAGCTATATATATATATATATATATATGAGTAGGATAAGCTCGACTGGTAGCACTTCTCACAAGCCCTAGTGTAATTAATTATTCACATTTCTCTTGAACCATAAAATTAATTAATAAATAATACGTATATATATAAAAAAAAAAATATATATATATATATATATATAAATGAATTCCGTCGAAATGGACAAGGAAAAAATCCAGTTACGGGTGGCACTTTTGTATACGTTCGAAAAGGTCTTACTTCGCGCTACAAATGATTCGTTAAGTTCTGTTCCAGCCACGTAACTCGTTCTGGAAGGCCGATTACAACCATCGTCATTCGCGTTCGTGTCCATAGCTTCGTATTAGAGCTAAACATAGAAAAAGACCCCTCTTCTTGGCTTGTTAGACACAGCTTTTGGATCAAATGTTTACCTGTACACAATCCTGGCACGCACGGGTGTCAACTGTGATCAGCTCGACTAAGTTCTTGCTGCGCTCTAAAGGAAAAGGCTTAATCTCGTGAATAGAAAACACTTTATCTTTGTCTATCTAGTGGCAAATTAATTAATTTCATCAGACACAGTAAAAGCGCACGTAGATAAATGTTTTGGTCTGCAGAAACCAGCATTCCTTATAGCCATAGTAATCAATAGTCCTGTCTAGAGATGGGGTTGAGTTGTGTTCCAGATCCTGAATGAATAAAACCGGTTAACTTCTCCATTGCTTTAGATTGATTTTCAAGCTGCAACAAAACCAGTATGTTCAACCCAACATCTATAAATGGCAATATTGTTGGCTCCTTTTTAGACCGTCATCTTCGCTCTTGTGAGCACAGCGTCCGTAGCACGGTGCTATGGCGCGTTACCGTTCACCACCACCATTCCATCGTCATCGTCGTCGTCGTACGTTCTAATCGAGCCCGTCAATCAGCTAAGCCAGGTTACCAACGGCAATAATGCGTGGAGCAACGTTCAACAGCCGAATCTCATCCAGATCTACTATCGTCCAGGCCACCATTTCTTCTATCAGCAACCACAGCTTCAGCAGCAACAGCAGCAGGAGCAGGCCGCATCGGTGCAGGCTTTCGTCGCCGCACCGCCGCCGCCGCCATTCTCGATCCGGCGTGCGCAGCTGGTGTCACCGAACTACGCTAGTGGTCCCGGCAGGCTTCCGGCGGTGCTTCCGGCCGGCGAGGGCTTCGTGACAACGACCAGCGTCCCGTTGGCGAGTAGGGGCGGCACCATTGTCCGAGTCGTCAGCGGCATCGGTGTGGGTGCTGGTGTCGGCGGGGGTGGGCGTCGCGGCGGAGGCGGCAGCATCAGCAGCAGCAACATCATCCGCGGGGGCGGCTATAAGCCGTACGTGTCGTATGCGTGGAGCCAGCAGCAACACGCCGCCAACAACTACCAGCAGCCGATCAACAATCTGCCACCGCTGCCGCCCATTCCCGAAGGCTATCCGCCTCTGCCATCGATCCCGCCGCCAGGCGGTCCCGGTGCCATCATCATCACGCCCGGCTCCACGCCGGTGCAACAACCGGTGCCCCGTCCGGTGCGCCCACAGCCGCAACCTCCGAGCCCCCCGCCGCCACCTCCGCCGCCCGTCGTGGTTCCGGTGCGTCCCGTACCGAAGCCCAGGCCACCTACAACGACGACGACGACGTCTCGCCCCACGGTCGTGATACCCGTCACTCAGCCACGCCCACCGCCGCCCCCACCACCGCGTCGCCCCAGGCCGCCCACTACGACGACGACGACGGCCCGTCCGATCATCGTGCCGGTAACGCAGCCACGGCCGCCTCCCGTTAAGCCACGACCTCCGAGACCCACGACGACGCGGCGCCCACTGTTCCCACCCCGGCCGCCATCGCCACCCGTCGACGATGACGACGATATCGCCGATCCCATCTCGAATCCACCCGTTCTGTCAGCCGACCGCAGTCCGGTGAGTAGCGGTGCAATTTAGGAAACGTGTGTCACGGATCATGCTCTCCGTGATAATAAAAATATTAATAATAGTAATAATAATAATAATTTATAAGCTACGTGCGGCAAGAGAGATGCATTCATGCCCGGGCTGGACATACTTTCCACATTTATCGTACCATCATTTTCAGTTCGTTATGTGACACATTGTGATAACAGACAACATGGATAAATAAATTTGCCGGCGGGCTATGCCGGTCCATAATAATAATAATAATAATAATATTTTGTCTTAAAGCCAGCCGATAAATGTACAGATTGAACCCCCTATAAATACATCAGTTCGCCTAGGTCTCCGCCCTTCAAGAGCGTGTCAAGAATCATTCTCGTGTTGCCGCGCTAGATTACTACGACGACGTGTTGCTCTATGAGCGCTGTGCATCGTTTGTCCCCGTTTCACTGTATGGATCTGTAATAATAGACTTTTAAGAAGTTACAAGACCCGTTAGGCTCGCACGACTCGAAAAAAAGTGAAATAATAGAACCTACTACTTTACGGAGTAGGTTCTATTATGTGCTTTACTGAACAAAGGCGACACTAAAAGGTACATATCTAAGTGTCGACCAACAATTGATTTAGACCACACTCGAATGCAACTTGCGGTGGTGTTGATAACATGTATAGCGATAAAAGTACAGATAGAAGGTGATGTGACACGTCATTTTAATTAACGAGTAACTCGCATCATTCCCAAGAGTCCCAACAGGATCTAACGCGGGCGCATTTGAAATATTTAAACTTCCGAAAGGTTTTTGCATTACAAAAAAAAATCAAACGACTTACTTGCCAAAAAGTGACGCAGCACGCAAAGGAATACACGAACATGCAAGCTGCGTGCAGAACACGATATCTGTCGTGCCGTGGTGTGTGTGTGTGGTGTCGCTTCTTCGTGTATTTGTTCGAGTGGTTACTAGTGGTTAGTTACACACGAGAGAGGAGCCTTTGCCACGATGCCATGCTGTATGTTATGTGTGGTGTGCTATGATATACGGCACGGTGATGACAAGCTGGGACGTTGGCGACGTTTCGAATGTTCCGACTGACTGTTTGATTGACTGAATACTGTTTGTTTGTTTGTTTATTTGGTCGTCGTCGTTGTCGCATGAAGGTCGCACGCCTTGACCCTCGTCTGCCGACATTCGAGTACTCTGTGCAAGGAGCAGCAACTTCACCCACCGAAGCACACGTCGATGGGCCGGTGAAGCGACGACCGTCCGAACTTGGCTACATCACCGTCGTTGACCCCACCGAGGTAGTCGATATCAAGGGCGACCACAACCGCTAGAAGCTGAAACACAGCGCGCGAAAGCAACAAAAATCCATGACAGTGCAGTGGCGAGAACACACAGCGATTCCACCGGCTTCCGCCGACCGGTGCTACCCGGTGCGGGCTTTCTGTCGTGTCGTCACGTCATGTCATGTCCTGACGCCATGACGCAACCAACTGACACAAACTACTGCGGAGACGACGACGACGACGATGATAACTACAACAACAACAACAACAACAACAAAAACATTCTGGTGGTCTGTCGTCTATTTATTACGACGTATTTATTTTTATTATTATTACTGCACAAATAAATCATCGTCAATAAAACCTGAACCTAGTCTGTTGCTAGCAATCGCAAACGAGACGATAGCGATGATGATATTGATGAAGATGATGACGCTGAAGATAATGATGAACGTTTCTGACAACTAACGTCTTAAACCAACTAACGTCGTGTCCGACGTCTCAAGAACGCAGCTAACCCTTTAGCCTACGCAACAACCGAGTGTGTGGTCGGTGACAATGAAAGTGATCCTTTTCAGTTACATAAACGTATAATAGGCGGCATTACCGGAACTCACCACTCCTCGTATCCGAGAGGCCGGCTGTCCCGCTCACTTCGCTCACACCGTCACTGCTCTCCTGACAACGACCATGACAGTAATTACTGACGCACTTGTTACTCAGCCAAATTTCCGGAACTACCTAAGATGAACATCTTCTATTGGGTTCGGAACTCTCATTATTATTATTATTATTATTAGTTGGCAACTCTCGTTATCTCTTGGCAATTGCTAAGCTACGTACGGCAAGAGAGATGCATTCATGCCCGGGCTGGACATCGTTTTCACATTTACCGTACCATACCTTTATTCGATTTTACATTTCTCTCTCGTTCTCTCTATCTCCTTCTCGATTCTACTCGGAACCGGTACAGTTTGAGAGCCGGTAGAGTTTCCATCTTCTGACAGAGCAGAGAAGTTCTTTCCGTACAGTTGCGTATGGTCACGTATGTGTCTGAGTGGATGCATATATATATATATATATATATATATATATATATATATATATATATATATATATATATATATGTATATATAGATGGGTGAGTCAGTGTGCGCTGCACTCTGGATGTGCGAGACCGACTTAAGATAGTATTCGTAGTAGTGCGTAACGACTAGGATACCGCTGTGAAGGCACAGAAGTGCAGCGGTGGTCGCACTGGTCGCTAGTCCCTCCGCCGCCGCTGCTGCTGCCAAAGGGGATTTGTTTTTATGCTTTGTGTGCGCAGCTTGCCCCATCACCCCCCCCCCTCCTCCCGCGGTCCCTACCGCCCTCCCTCCCGTCCTTGCATGTGATGGCCAAGCTAGCTCTCTTTGTCATCGGTAGCGTCACAGTGCTGTCTTCGTCGCCTAAGTCGTCGTTGTCGTTGTCCTCTGCGTTCTCTGCTCTCTGTGCCAGCCATTGCTTCTACCTAACTCTCTATGTCTCTATGTACCTGCTTATCCCACCTCTCTCTCTCTCTCTCTTGCTTTATCGTTGTTTCACTGCTCCTTTTTTTATTTTCGTTTCCACCCTCGTCGGTCGAAGAGAAAAGCGACGCTGCCACCGCCGCCGACGTCCGAGCTAACAACGGCACACCGTAGGACGCCGTTGCCGCCACAGTCACCGCGACCGTGCTGGGCTGGGCCGCGTCGGGCCGGGTCGGGCCGATTAATTAACGAAGTAATTTCATTTTACTCCGCCGCCCGCTCTACTAATTGGAAGATTGGATATACATTCCTCAATCGTTGTTTCGTTTTGCCGTTTCGAAGTGCGCCGTCCCGAGTGTGTGTTTTTGCAGGTTTGTTGTGGTTGAAACGGGCGGTTAACGGCGTCGGCCCTGACAGGCGTCCGTCCGTCCGTCCCTCTGAAAAACGCGACTACTAAGACGCGCAGAGACAAATACACAAAAACATCGTGGTACTCTGTTCGTTTCATATATATATATGTATGTATATATATATATATATATATATATATATATATATATATATATATATATATATATATATATATATATTATTTAAGTTAATGAAATTTAACAGTTAGGTATGCCACATATCTAAGACCCCGCAGCTTCATTAAGGCGTGATAACGGTACTCTTTGTTATCCCGTACTTTGAGAAGAACCTCTTTTTAGCTTCTAAACTAAGTTTATTTTTTAATTAGCTCACTAAACTAAATTTCAACCACCGGCCTCG
Source organism: Dermanyssus gallinae (assembly GCA_003439945.1). Classification (NCBI taxonomy): domain Eukaryota; kingdom Metazoa; phylum Arthropoda; class Arachnida; order Mesostigmata; family Dermanyssidae; genus Dermanyssus; species Dermanyssus gallinae. Next base: position 178,403 of record QVRM01004826.1, read on the forward strand.
AACGCTCGCAGATTAATAAAAATTACACACAGTACGCAGAGTACGCGTATTCTGCTTAGTGGGATTTTTCAAAATGGCGCATATAACACACGAGAGCAACGGAACTAGCGTCAGTAGGACAGAATAAATGTGCCAACAGAGCTAACGGCAGTTTGTGGTACTATATGCATGAAATAAGCTGATAGGAAGTGGCACAAAAAATACCTGTAGTGTTCCCTGAAATATTGGCACCATCGACTGGACTTTAAGCTTAAGGAAAAGTACAACTCAGGTTCTTTTGACTATATATATATATATATATATATATATATATATATATATATATCTGTTTTCCCGATCTAACTTTAAAAAAACTGCTAAAACCGCTAGAAAATCTCCACTCGTGTCTGGCTTTAGCTACGAAGGCCCGCAAGAGGCGTTAATTAGGGAAAGCAGTTTGATTAACGTGCTTTACCCTAGCTAGTTTATTAAAAAGTCAAAAAGGAACTTCTTCTGTACTTACAGAGCTGACTGTGCAGAAGTGGTAAACCCATGTCCAGCACGCACTAACTGGCGTTATATAGGTAATTGTCTCATATGAGAGCCGGACACGCAAATACCCATCAGTGTATGACCCGTCATGAAGACCTTGGCATAGTGTATGACAAAAACCTCACATCGGTAAAGAATTCAGCGCCAAGGGTGGTTAAGATTGTCAAAAGTATTATCAACGGAAATGGACGCTTGCGGTACTCATCCGAGAATGCCTTGCAGGTACAATTTGCAACGCTTTGTTGCATGTGATGGCGTGGCAAAACAGTCTGAAACAGGTTGAATACAGGGCACCTTATATGAGCTATGTCCAAATATTTCTCATCTCTGCTAAACACTAAAGCTCCTACAAAAAAAAACTTTCCAAACGAAGTTGGCGAATCAGAGATTAAATATAATTGGAGCAACAACATTCAGGCTAATTTGCAGTGTACGCGATCCAAGTCTTTCAATCTGTTTGAGAACCATAGTCTAGTTTTGCAATGCATACTCATCGCCAAAGCAGTAAATAAATAAAGTTAAATGTATAATACAGAACTTAAAATGCAGTCGGAAAAAGCGTAAAACTTTGCGAAAAGCAGCGACGGCAACGGGGCTTCACACGTGACACCCAAGACCCAATGGACTTTGCGCACGACATCATTGTGCCGATACCACAGCCACAAAGGTTTACCGGGCCAAGCTCAGTTCCATCCTTTCAACAATGTTCGAGCGAGGCACTTAGTCACGCGCAGAAAGAAAGAAAAATGCAAGTGCAGACTCAGTTAGATGAAAGGCCCTCTCATTGCTTAGAGAATCCTGGTCAGCGGATACTGACTATGTGGCGCGTGCGTGAATGACGCGTCTAAAGTGTTTATTAGTGCATCATCAACAAATTCGTCTTTGTTTAACAGACTGACAAGTCATACACTGACACCTGCAAAAATATGTTTTTGAGGCTGTATACTAAATGGAAGTGGCTATATAGTGTAACATATTTTCCAGAAACACGATAAAACGAGCTACAAAAGTAACGACTAGGTATCCATGCTGGCTTTCTAAAAACACTTTGAAATTTGTCTATGTATTTTATCATCTTAATTATTTCACTCATATTGAGTATGCATATATATAGGCAATCATGCAGTTTTCAGCTGCTCGCCGCATGTTATTCGAGAGAGGCAGTGCAGTGATATCTTCGCAAGGGCCAGACAGAGAGACGCATAATTGTTTATGCATTTCGCTTCTCTTCGGGTTCACAAATCGTAAAATGTTTTTTTTATTGTATAACGGCTCACGTAGTTACAATGAGCTAAAATATGCTATTGATCCTAGAAAGTATCGCCCAAAAGTAATCTAGCCGGCTGAGCTCCGAACTCATTTCAAAAGCGTCTGCAACTACGCACATTTAGCTTGGAACTGTATGTATTTCACTTTACTTACTTCATAAACTTAATTTGTGTCAATGATTTAAAAACTGGAATTAACGCTCTAAGACCATACCTTTGTGAATTATATTATCGATGTTCCTGCAAAGAGTGTAGCTTAGTAAAGCCACCACAGCTATTCGACCGACAATTAAAAAATGCCTCATTAGTATAGTAAACTTGTCGTCTATAAAAAAATATTGTTGGACCCTTTAAAAACGAACGGTGGGTTCAATGCTAGGCTGTTGCAAGACAAACAAGTTAATTATCCTAAAGACCTAGTACATGATGTCATACATAGCCAGAAACAGAGAAGCAGAAAAGGCAACTATTCCCGTGTCTGCAAATTATGGTATATATGCAATAGTTTGCAATAAACGACAATACGGTGAGCGTTGAAATTTGCATATGAAGCGACATCCATTTTAACTAAAGGTTACACTGAAAACGTGCTATAAGGCAGGTAAGATTGTAACTTTAGGAAGCTTAAGTCTTAAGTTGCACGGAGTCAGATCCGGTTGCGGAAATATAGAAATCAAACTTTTTAACAAATAAACTAAAATCAGTAACGATATGGAAGTTCGTGCCTTGTCGTGGGGGAGGATTTAAAATCGTTGTCCATAATACAGGCCTCTTGCGACGGACATTCTCTCGCTATTGTCTTAAATTTTCGTGGTAGTATTCCTTATTGACCGTTGAACCAAAAGGCAATGTATGGTGTTGGATCTGCTATGCCTGAATTTCCTTGATCAACTCTCCCTTTGGAAGCACCACCGGAAGGATTAGGCTTTCATCTCAATATCGTAACCATATACATACGGCTCGTTTCCTTAATCACTTTCTAAAGCAAATCAGGGTTTTCTGCTACCACCAGAAGATTTAATTCGTGCATCTCCCGACGGGCGTTCATTTGCTGTCAACATCTTTGGAACGAATTTCGCTGCCAGTCTTTTGTCGCACAAAATATCGGTCAAGACTGTTACATCTCATCCATAAGATATATCCAATCCAGAGGGCTGCCTTTCTGATAGAAATTTGGCGATTGTTGAGTACGATATCACGATTTTTCTCAACGTTTTCTTCTCTCACTGAGGTCAAAGACCTTTCCAAACAGAAGGCTTCGGCTTCTTCACGTCCGTCGCCAAATCAACGGTATCACCTATACACGGTGTTTTAGGACACTGATTGATTATCATAAACAGTTCGTAGCATTTTCACCACGTCATAGCCTACGATTTGGTTTTCACCGCAGAACTTGATGCAGATTTGTTGCTTCTCCATTTTGGGCACCGTCAAAGTCGCCGAGCCTCGTTTTTTCACGTTCTTAAACCAAACTCAAGCGATAAACGCCGCCACGGACTGCCGTGAAAGTTGCCTTGTAGCTGATGAACGGCGCTTCTGAGCAATAAAGACCAGATTCTGTGGTGATTTGGGGTCAATTTAAAAAAATGCAAAGTACTACCAGTAGAACTGGCCGATCTGCCTATGTATATATATATATATATATATACATCGGCGGCATATTAAATTATTTATGCCCATTTATAAAATATATTTCACCAGCGATTTCGTTAACATGTATACAAGACACTTTAAGGAAACCTCATTTTCTCAATAGACGAACCAAAAACGCGTTTATGTATATACAGGGTGGTCCAGGACTATATATAAGAGCGATATATGGAATTGTAGAGCTCGTTAAAGCAAATATTTTTTCCAATGGATCATAGTCTCTGAGAAGTCTTGCTTCGGAGAGAGTGAAGTTACTACAATTTGTGACACTGGTGTTTTTGCCCGACATAAGAGCACAAAATGTGCAATTGCGTGAAGAATATATGACGCCGGCGGTAGTGAATTCATCATGAAATGTGCGTTTCCCTGAATGTGCTAGTTTTGAGCGCTGTGAGTGGTCGTAAGGTGATGATTATGAGGTATTTGGCGTAAAAGCTAATAAAATAACGTAATTTTGCGAATTCTGTTCTAGACGACCATGTCGCATCTTCTGATCGGAATTATATATTCTTTAGAATTTTTGCACAAACACAACAATGTGCTTAGTTTTCCTATGGAAAAACTGGTTGTCTCGCAATCGCACATTTTGTGCTCCTATGTCGGGAAAAAACACCAGTGTCACAAATTGTAGTAATTTCACGCTCATTCCGAAACAAGACTTCTCAGAGACCATGTTCCGTTGGAAAAGGAGATTGCCATAACGAGCTCTACAATTCCATATATCGCTATTTACTAGATAGAGTTCGATTTTTCTTCATGAAGCGGGTTTTGGGATTAGCTAATTCTTGTAGGAATAGAATAGTTCATATATTAGAAGGGGGGGCTCTAATGACACAGGAATTACAAGTAAAATGGGGTTTACCTAAGACGACGGCCTTCGTGGCCTACACTATGAAGTGGGGGGAAAAATTAAAGGATATAGACATAGGAATATACACGACGATAGCGATGAGGAGTACAAACTGGCGAGCAGCCGGATATAAGAATAGGCATCTCACTACGGCATTTGCAGCACACGGGTTCCATCACGTGTTATGTAGCACACAAGAATTCCACAATCCTCAGGAGTGTTGTAGGTGCGCGAGATGCCTAGGCCATTGTGATAGATACCACGCCGCAGCATGTCCAGCAGTGCAATCAATAGCTGAACTCGCAAGATGAGGGAAGATCCGGTGACGCAGAAAAACCACTGATTCAGACTGATGTACTTATTTCAAACTTACCCAACCTGGGTGTTAATAAACCATAATAATAATATATCGCTATTTACATAGACCTGGAGCACCCTGTATATATATATATATATATATATATATATGTATATATGTATGTATATATACATATATATATATATATATATATATATATATATATGTATGTATATATACATATACCAGCGTAGGCTTTACTGTTTACGTTAATACCGCTGCTATATATACGTCCGGATGGTACTCTTAAACCTATCAACCCACCTATGCACATCCGTTACCAAACGTATGCCACTGATACGGCACGCACGCAACTTGGTTCGTACCTAGTATGCATTTTTCAACCCAGCCACAATGACTAGTTAGCTATTCGCTGCAGAGGGACGCGCACAATGGCTCATGGCGACAGCCGCGACGGTAAAAGCAAAGAGCGGCAGCTAACAACAACAACAACAGCAGCAGCTACAACGTAGAGGACCAAAACAACGGCCACCCGTCGCCAAAACGCCAAGCGAAACGCATTCATTGCTCGATGATCCCCTCAATATTGCTTGCCGTTCCCCACTTGTTCTCCTAGTCCCCCTGTGGTGGCAAGAACCGCAAAGGGAACAACAACAACAACAGCAACAACAACGGTAACAACAGAAGCAGCAGCAGCAGCAGTAACAGTAGCAACAACAGAGAACCACACCTTATATATATATATATATATCGAGCTAGTTAGCATATGAACGAGATGCTTGCGATCTACAGATGTATGCGCATGACGCCGACGAAACCAGCACACAAAAAAACAACCGCGCACCGTTAAGTGAATACGCGAGCCAGCGAGTGAGAACTGAATGCGCGCGCAAAGTGAGGCAGTGCGTTTTCAAGCAATATTACTACTACCACTAACTATTCGAACATCAGTGACAACAGCCTTGAGCATACTCCTCTCTCTCTCTCTCTCTCTCGCTCCCCCTCTCTCTTTCGGTATTTCTCTCTTATTCCCCGTCTGCCTTCAATGACGCTCCTGTTGCTTCTGCTGTTTCCATTGCGGGCGGAGGGCGACAATGGTTAATAATGATAATGATGTTGATGATAGTGGTGGTGGTGGTGTTACTGATGAAGTTATTGTGTCGATGACGATGATCGTGCCACTGTGGCCGCAACAGACAACGGAGGACAAGGTGCGACGCATCTATATGTAAATCAGTTGCCCCCCTGTCCCTTTCTGCCTTGAGGGCGCGCGCGAGGGACCGGCCACCCTTCTGACGACGACGCTCGGTCAGAGAGCGAAGTCCTTCTCTACCCATCGTCCAGCCGGAGACGGCAGCCGGGAGCATACTGGCTCCAATGACACTTCCACCGGCGACAACGACGATGACGACAACAACAGCAACAACAGCAATAGCAGCAATAACGGCAACAACAAAAGCCGTAGCAACAGCAACAACATCGACCACTTCGTCATTTGGTTCTCAATGTTGCTTATGCTCGTGGCGTCTCCGGCGCCCATCGCGCCAAAAGCAAATAATGATAAACATAAATAGTAATAATCTAAATAATAATAATAGTGGTAGCAGTAGTAGTAGTAGTAGTAGTAGTCGAACCCACAGGCAAAAGCAGAAACATCAGCAAAAATAACAGTATCGTGTGTTGCTGCTGCTGTCGTTGTCGTTGTTGCTGGCGTTGTCGTTGTTGTTATGATTAAAATATGTATTATTCTAATGGCACAGGCATCGTAATCGACGACGATAGAAATCGACGGAACAGGCTAGATTAGGCGCAAAGAGCAGGAGCCACTGTAACAGTTTGGGAGACAGCTGTCTTCCCTATACGCTCTCCCGCGTGTGCGTCGCTTTTTGTCCCGTGTTATCTTGATCCTTGTGCCGCGGGCGATGCTCTCTAATTGTTCCCCTTACGCAGTCGCGGGAAAAGAAACATACAGAAATAACAGACCGTCTCGCCGAGGGACGAGTTTCCGCGAAGGCAAAGCTGAACCGCGCAACGTGGCTGGCGAAAGCCGCCTCCTTTTTCGGTTTAACCCCAATGCGTACCCTCTTAGCGTACGCATTAGGGTTCTTAAGGACATCTACCGCCCCCCCCCTTCCTCTTACTACTCTAATGCGGTGGTGTTGTTTGTCATCATCGTAGTGCAATCGTCCGCGTGGTCGGATTGCGGCGTGATTGAATCGCACACTTGGGTTGCGTTGTGGTAGACGAGAAATCTCACCGGAAATAATCTAAGAGAAGGAAACCAATCTTCAAGGGAAAAATTGATATATATATATACATAAACTTTTCTGAAAGCTATGTCAATATAAGAGACAACTTATATCCAACCGAACTATGTCTGTTTGGCTAGGCCCGAGATTGCATTTGGCTGTTACGTTCAGTTCCGGCAAGCCGACGTCTACTGGTTGTCGTCGATGCAACATTGACTTCCAGTTTGGCACTTCTGAAGAGAAGTAACTTTTAAACAACATTCAATTTACGTACCTTTATAGGAATAGTGTATATCTTAGGAAGAGTGACAACGGTTTTCGTTCAAAGTTCCGCACGTTGAGTTCACTGACGGGTGTACCTTACCGTCATAGAGGTCAGTGGGGCGTAAATTGTTTGCATCAATAAAACCGATCAACTAGTAGAACGCATATTATTATCTGCTTTCTTAATAGAACCCGCAGTAAATATCGACCAAACGCACTTCCTAGGTGCTAGGAGTCCTGAATGTTATTCTATATTTAATCTAATACTAACATGCTTTGTCAGGACCAAGTCGTAGAGGGCCTAAAAAGCACGAGTTTTAAAACCAAGTTCATATAAATCACCGCGATCTCGTGCTGTAAGAAGTTGAGCACGTGTGACATATTCAGACACCTTTATGACGATCGGTGTCTTTGTGGAGATCCCGACACCTGCCCAGCTATCCAATTTCCTTATTACTTACTGCAAGATGTAACAAATTTACGAACCTTTGCTGCTTTACAGAGCATTCTTCAAATTAGTGCGCATATTTTCAAAGTTACTGCCCAGGTAGTGCGTCATTGGACGTCTTATATATATATATATATATATATATATATATATATACGTGTATATATAAACAGTATGTTCAGTGAACCACCAAAACCCACCCACAGTTTTAGCAAGTAGTCCTCAGTGTCGAGAGCAACATCGAAAGCATGCGCATACAGCGGCACATTCGTAGGCCTGGCATGGGACGGTCATACCGAAGTCGTCGGTGACGCGGCCCAACTACAGCTACTCGGTATGCAGCAGGCTGCGAAAGGCACGAGCTGCTCACGTCGCCGCCGCATCTGTCGCTGAGAGTGAGAAGGTAATATGTCGTGGCATCAACTCTTTTTGTCTCCCGTCGTCATCTAGCGATCGCCATCTATCTCCTCTCGATCCCCTCGGCCTAGTGGGGCTATTTGCTCCTCCTGCGCTTTCTTCTCCTGACCCCTCCCCCCCAAAACCCAACACCGCCCGCCGGCGTGTCCCCCGCTACACAGGCGCAAAAGAGAAAGGATTGTAGTCAAGAGTCCTCCGACTCTCCGTCTCGTCGCAGCCAAAGTGACCTTTGAAGTTTCGAGTGGCAAGTTTTTCCCCGACCGGCCGACCAACCAACCAACCAACGACCCGGCCCTGTCTTCTCCTGACTTGCTTGGCTGGGCTAGAGCGTCGAGCATCGAGAGCGAACAGCGCCAGGCGTCGACAACGACGACGACGCCGATGACTGGAGAAAGAGACATCGCTTGCCATGCAATCTTGAGCAGCCCTGCTTGAGTTGTGGCAGCTGCTCATCCACTCACAGTGCAGATGGGCGTCACACCGAACTGCTGAACAGAGGGATTCAGAGGCGGAGGAAGGAAGAGAGGTCGCGATAGAGAGACAGGGTGCGTGTGAGTGAAGGAGAGAGCCGGAACACACGCATACACAGCCACAAGAGCAAGTATGCTTATCTAGATCTACATCCGCTAACCCGCCAGCATAGTCACTCATCAAGTCAAGTAAGAAGGAGCACGACTTACTTAGAAAAGATGCGGTACGCTGTCTAGTCAGCAGTGCGCAGCTCGCTTGTTGCCGAAGACCAAATTGAATAGGACAGACGTGGTAGCACGACGAAAGGGCTATCCTCAAACTCACTGGTTTGGTCGCCGATCTCTACAAGGCCAACGGATAGAACATTGTTTCATCCGAAAGTCCAAACCAGAACTAGAGATTCGGTTCTGGTTCGGACAACAACTTATGAACGTAAATAAAAGGCATATTGGTCATCTCTGAAAGAGCAGCCTTACAGACGTATCCAGAAAGTAGTTTGCTTTTGTGAAATGCTGGTGAAATAACAAACAGTATGCCTATAAAAGCTAATTGCGTATATGAGCTCAAAGCTTGCGATTGGGTCACCGTTAAACTAGTCACTTGCACTGGGCGGGGCACTTCGGGCAGTCTGGACACGATAAGCATTCGAAGGAACAGAGTCCTCATTACGCCAATTACCCAAGGCAGCAGGGTAAAAATGTCGGCACTACGATAGCTATAATTTTTAATGTAATATTTTGTGATCTCAGTGCACTATTATTGTATCTCGACGAAATGACAAACGACATCTCACGAAAAGGCTGTCATTGTCGCCGACCTGTTCCCCTTGGGTACTGTCGGTTTACTCTAGTCGAGTAAGTTCAACTTCATCAAGTTTTACGCACTCTTGCGCATCACTGAGTAGATAAGAAATATAAATAGGTAAATCTCAAGCAACACATCTTGTAGAACACAACCACAGCCGGAGGCTACTTAGCTACTAGGGGACGTCGAGCACTCAAAAGTGCTGCTATACAGACCAAATTTTCAAGCGTATCTTCATTTACCGCTGTCAATTGTCGTTGCACTCTATAGATCCTGAGTTATAAGGAGAGGCTAACGCCAACCGTTACATTTGACCTCGTCCGCCGCTCTCTCCCGTACGCTTACGGTGAGGGTCTGCACTTTTGTAGGCGTATTGATGTGCGCCTAGGGCGACATCTATCCTAGACGACAGCGAGATTGCTTTGAAGGTCAGCGTTAGCGGGTAAACGGGTATTTTGCGTAGACCTGCTTCTTCTACATTTCTACGCGCGTCTACATATGACTCGCTTAGATACCTCCCTAAGCAAGCGGGAGTTGGTGCAAGGGCACATACACATCGTCAACACGGTTCAGCAGAGGATTTTCTTGCATAATGTGTTGTATGGTGGGCTTCAACACGCACGAAAATTGACCATGTACGCTACGCTGCGCTAGTGAATCTCTGACGCCCTACTCACTTCCTCATAGTGTGAGCTGCCTTTTACCATTGCCGATGGCCAATGAGATGAAGAAACCCACACACCCGGTGAAAGTAGTTGTTTTTCCTTGGGAAACCTGTACGAGGTGGTTAGGACCACACATCCGTTGAGCTCTGATGCTGGCGTTGTTGTCATTGTCGTCGGCTATTTGTCGTCCTCGTCGGCGTTCTCGCCTCGCGTTGTGTTAGGTCCCACCTGCACGCGGTCCTCTCGAGCTATTGCAGAGCTGCAACTCCTCCATTTAGTAGCACCGAAGTGGATTCGATTCAGGCCGGCCACACATTGGGAGCACTTCGACTGCAGACGGTGGTGCAACGACCCACTGCCCAATGGGCGCCTCAATTAGTAAACCGCCTTTTTCGCAAGCGTCTTCTTTCTCCTTCTCTGCTGAGTTTGCCATGCATGCTCAGGGGTAACGCTGCTGCTGCTACTGCTGCTGCTGCATTTTCACTTTAGCTTGTTCACCACCATTGCCACCGACCTGCCACGAAGCACCGTCGTGCTGGTTCATATGCTGACGTTGCCTGGCGTTGTGACGGCGGCTCGACCGCGCCGGTGGCAGCGGCAGCAGCAGAGTTCGTACGTAGATCCGTGAACCATTCATTCACTCATCCATCCATATGTCCATGCATCCAGTCAGCAGTCTTCAGCATATCGTTGTCTCAATCGATTCGTCGGCGTCGACATCATCGCCATCATCTTAAACCCCCACTGGCACACGAATGTCGGGTTAGCATCGCTGACGACCCTGCCGTGGTGGCAACGGTGCCCACAGCAGCAGCAGCAGCAGCTGCAACTGATTTTGCAGCCGCATGGCGTCCCGTCCGGGGGTGCGGGTGTTTGGGCGGGGGGGGGGGGGGGGCTAATGAATTGGAGTTCTTTTCCCTACCTCCCTAGCCCTTTTCTCCGATCCGACTGACCGTTCGTACGAGGAGAGGCCTCCTTGAAAAGAAATTAAGCAACGCTTTCCAACGATGCACGTATGCTCCCCGACCGCCGCTTGATGACGACGACGACGACAACAACAACGACGACGACAACGACGACGAGACATGAGGCTAGGCGGAATATGGGCCCCAGGAACACGGGGGTCGCGAAAGGAGTTGCGGGGGGGGAAGGGCCGCGGAGAGCTAGCGTCGGCCGGCAAACCAGTTGTAAGGAGGCAGTTCGGTTCGTTCCGTCCCGCTGAGACGCCACTGGCCAGTTATTGCAAGGGTGCCACCGTCACGCACACTTCTGTCAAACCCGGCGGAACCCTCTCTATAACAAAGATGTAGTAGCTACGACCAGCGGCAGCAGCAGCAACGTGACGGTTGAGGAGAAGAAGAAGATGGCTGAGGAGAAGACCGCCGACCACTGGCGCTAACGCGTTCTGGAAGGGGGCGCGGTGCGCTACGAATTGCCTTGAAAAAAAGCGCCGTTCAAAAGCTTGCTTGCATACATAGACACACACATGTGCGGTCACATTCATACACGCATGAACACGTACACACACACATATATATATATATATATGTGAAGGAATAAAAAGACAGACGGACCAACGATTCATTAATCTTTCGAACGATGGATGGTTTTGACGAGATTTTGTTTAGCTGGCCGTAAGTGGTCTGGCAGGCTGGACGCCTGGCTGGCCTGCTGGCTGTCAGTTTCTGCCCCTGGGTTTGTCGGTCTTTGTATGTGCGGGGGTGGATAACTGTGTGTGTGTAACTGAGAAGCCGTTAGGCCGTTACGAGGCTGAGACAGGGTTGTTTTGTTTAACATTTAATTAATTCATGTTTTTCCTCCTCATCTCCCCTGCCCCTTCTTCTTCTTCTTCTGCTTCCTTTTCTTCGTTGTCGTCTGCCGTCGTGGTGTTGGAGACGGTTTGCGACGATCGTCACGACATCAGCAACATCATCATTGCTTTCATCGGCAAGAGCAGCAGCATCATCATCATCATCACTATCCTATCGTCCATTCTCCACGGAGAGGTTAGAGAGGAAATCGAGGGAAGAAAGGCTGTCGTGGCTCTGCTCCGCTGGGGGTCGAGTTTGTCTGCTGGCCGTGTCGTCTTGTTGTTGTTGTCGTCGTCGTCGTCGTCGTCATCATCATCGTCATCATCATCGTCGACAACGACGACGACGATTGCTGTCGATGTTATGAGACGCGCGACGTGCAACGTTCCTGTCCAGTTTCGAGCATGGCGTCTCCGCCGCCCCCGCCGCCGCTTTGGTCACGAGCACGACCCAATGCTGAAGACGGCGGGGGTATCGGCTGGGCTATAACTACAGCTTCTAGCACAGCTGCTACCGCCGCCGCCGCCGCCGCTGCTGCACTAATGCAAGTTCTACTGCTTCTTCTATCTTGCCCCTTCTAGTGTCCGCCTGTCTCCAGAACTGTGTCTTCGCGTCACGACGAACCACGACCTCCCTCGTGGATGAGGAGGACGAGCAAAACGACGACGACGACGATGATGAAAACGACATATCGCATCATAACGCTAACAGTGGCCATGACAAGAACAACATTGACAACAAGCAGCAGCAGCAGCCGCCGCAATAGAAGCAAGCAGGCACTCATGCGATCATATGTTGTGTTAATCTTCTCGTTAGACTTGTGCCTTGTCGTAGCCGCTGCTAACTAAAAGCAGCACGAAAGACGGCAACGAGAAGGGAACGAAGCGGGAAAAGCATGGCGAGTGGAGGAGAGGACGGGGGATGTGAGAGACGGAGAACGAAATACAAACCAAGAGAGAAATACACAGAGAGAGAGATACACAGAGAGAGAGAGAGAGAGAGAGAGAGAGAGAGAGAGGTAAATAGGGAGAGAGAGCGAGGGAGAGAGAGAGCCCATAAACAACGACGACCAGGCAGCTCCGCCAATGATAGTAGAATGTCGGTGGTCGGTGGCACAAATTGAATTTCTTGACCGTAATCGTGTATCATCCTCGCCGACGCTGCTGACGCCGTCTGCATCTTGGCTCGGTGCCGATGCAGCGGTGGTTACTGATGGTTCCATCTGGTTAACCTCGTCGCGCAACGTCCTCGCAAATTGCAACCGTACTAAGTCGCGTGGGGGGAGGGGGGGGATGCGACGCGTTCTCGTCTCATCGCGATATGTGGTGGCCTGCTATACAACGGCAAGAGCCTGCTATCAATCTTGAATGGTTCAGCTACCGCAAAATATTTTCTTACGTTAATTAAACATGTTTTTGGTATATATATATATATATGGAAGGAGGCAGGTTGCGTGCGCTTGAGAACCTTTATTGAAATCGCTACACAAGAGACCGATTACTGGTCTCAACAACTACACAACACGTTCCATGTTGCACATTTTAAGAAGACACACGAAATGCCCTTTGTACATTACTGGATTAAGATGCCCTACCTATCTGGTAAGGAGTATTTAAACCTACTGAAGCTCAGGATCAACGCACTACAAACGCGTGTCAAATTGGCCAGGGGACGCCCGAGCTACAACAAAGTTGTAGGCACGGGTGTCATGCGCCTGAGACGTTGGCTCATGTCGCTCAGATGTGCGATACAACACACAAGCAAACTATAAAGAGACATGACGACGTCTGTGATCGCGACGCGAGTCTTCTCCGCAAAAGGGGTCATTAGGGGCGAGTATTCCGTCAACCGGGCGCACCGGGTCTAAAGCCCGACCTCGTAATAATAACACCTACCGAGGTCTGGGTTTTAGATGCCGAGGTTTGCGGCCCGAACAGGGACCTGGCAAAAGCGCGGCAGGACAAAATCACCAAATATGACGTCGAGTTCCTAAGAGCGGCGCTCCCCGATTCGCAAAAACCTTGCAAATTCGGATCCATCACTATCTCTATGAGTGGTGTATGGGTCTCCGGCTTTGCGAGTACGCTCTTGGGGCTCGGCGTCACGAAGAAGAATCTTATCGATTTTACCGTCTTAACACTGCAAGGAAACTTGAGGATATACCGCTCGCACCGAGTTTATAAGAGCGGGGGCTGCCATCAAGCAAGGACACGGACAGCTGATTCTTAACTCCACGTGACAACTTTTTACCACAATTTTTTATAAGGCGAGCACTGCCGAGTGGTCAACGTATGCTTGCTCGGGCTGCCTATATCTTTCGCAATTAATGGATCGTGAAAAATATACCTGTGAGCCATGTCCATAGATTTGAGTCATTATAGGTCAGGTAATAATATGTGGATAACTAAACATGTAAATGTTCCCAAGGCAGCCCGACCAGGTTTTCAGTCGACTGACTGTGCTACTCTAGACTGATCATTGAAACAAATTGTAAAAACTAATCCGTTCAGCATAACGCCAGGATTATGCTTATACCGATAGTGAGGCCAATATTAAATGTATATCCTGTCCTAGAATTATAAACATTTTTTAAGGAGGTTGTTTTGACTATCCTCCGTCCCCTACGGGCTTGGAACTTAACCTGAGGTATATCTTCAATGCACCGAGGGCCGGACATGTTAAGATATCTAGGGTTTCCCTAACAGTCCTTGTGGCAGCATGGCCGCTGACTCTCAGCGGTATGGTTTATCATCTATTCTCAATGAGCATCGCTCAAAGAAAATTCGATCAACAACAGGGATCGAACCGGCGACACCCCGGTAGATGACAACCATGACTAGCGCACTAGTCCCCTAGACCACGCCGCCACCATTTTGTCCTGCCCTGGTGGAACGACTTTTTGTGCAGTAGCTATCTAGGTAGACCCGAATCTGCAACACCTTATTTACGATTAAAGTTAATGTTACTTCAAATATTCGTTTACACAGGTGAAGAGTAGATTTTTACAAGTCTTAAGGCAGAGGTTATGGGTATCGTAAAAAAGACGTATAATCGTGTTAATTTGCCAAAGGCCAGAAATGCATATATATATATATATATACACAATGAGCATTAAGCTGCCCTAACTCGACCGAAGAGCTGTTACAAGAGATATTTGGCAGAAAGCTATTCCTTTCACCAGACTTGTCGCTAAGTTTCCTTTCTCAGGTCGTGGTAAAGCTTAGGACGAACGACGAATCACCGGAGATTTCCCCGTCAGAACCAACGAATCAAGCAAACACATTCACACGCAGCACAAGTACGTCCATGTCTACAGATACGTACACACTCGCTTCTAGACACACGAACATATAGACACTGTATACGTGTTTGAGCCCGAGCCAAATAAGATTGGCATTTAACAAAACCATAGAAGATATCACTAACAACTCTATGCTCCACATGCTTGTAGATTGTGGCAAAATTATAATAAATAGCTAAATGTTCCCAACCCGACCATATTTTCAGTAGACTTGGTTGGCTGTTCTACCCGAGTGTGATCACCAAACAGAAATGCCGTCTCTCCCTGGGTCGGGGGTTTCTTTCACCTACCGAATAAGGTAACTAATAGTAATAATAAGGTCATTACCTCTTCTACAGTGCTGTGCTCTTTTTGGGCGGGCAGTCAATCGTTAGTGGTCGGCCTCATTCATCGTCGTATTGCAGTCGCGTCGGGCATCGCCGAACCAACTGGCCACGAACGGTTGGTTCGGAAGGCGATCCGGTGGTGACAACAACGAAACGCCCATGGATGATGCCGGCAACAATGTGACCAACTCCCCCCCCCCCCCCCCCCCGCCCGGGTGCAGTTCCGGGGGTCGCGGCGGCAAGAGCCATTTTCGCGGCCTCCGCTGGGAACGAAATGATAAATGAACAACAGCAATATTAGCTAGGTCAATAGTAGCTGTGTACACAGTAGCATCAAGTAAGCCTACAACAGCAACAGCAATAATAACAGTAATGACAACAACAACGACAGCAATGACGACAACAGTGACAACAATATTAACAGCAATGACAACAACAACAACAACAAATACGACGACAACGTGGACACCGTTGTTCAACAGTCGGCCTTGGATTGCTCTCCTAAGATTATTACAACAACCCTAAAGGAAGCCACACTGTTGGCACAAGTCAAAGCACGCCGCGCTATACCCCAACCAACCGCACCTTCTTGGTAAAGAATGACCAATGGGGGTGTCGGCGGCGTCAAGAACAACAACAACAGTAACAACACGAATAACAACAATCGCGACAACAATAGCGGGAATGAGTTGATTCAGTAAGCAGTATGTGTGACATCGTAGTGCGGTCTCAGATGCGTAGGGGTCAGTCAGCAGTAGTTAGCTAAAGCTGATCAACTAGCAGGGAGTCGGGAGCAAGCCGACCGCAGTAGGTGCCGTCTCCTTCCTCGTCGATGTCGATTGTCGTTCGAGCGAAGTTCGGGGGGGGGGGGGGGGGGGGCGAGCGCCCCCGGACTAAGTGCCTAGTCTCAACCAAACGCCAGTAGCAAAGCAGTCGTCGGGGCGATAATGTCCCTAACTGACACATGGATTGATCCACCCGCTGACCATAAGTCCCCTTGCAAATAGAGTTGCAGATAGAGTAGCCCCGGCAACTCTCGCTAGACTAAATCCACCAGCCGAGCTACTGGGTAGCGAGAATCGACACCAACCTGGGGAAGGCGGCGAGGAAGTCTGCGCTATGGCGACAGACAGAAGGCGAGAGAAATCAATAGTACAACAACAACAAATAAACAAAAAGGCTAACTGAAGAACGATCCTTGTGATAGCAGCAATCAACAACGAGACACAGAGAAATATATATATATATATAGAAAGAGAGAGAGGGAGAGAGAGAGAGGGAGGGGAGAGCGAGGGAAAGAGGGAGCACACGGGGGACAGAAAATGTAAGGTGTTTGCCAGTAGCCAAACGCACGTGATGTCATTCTTGCATCACTACTCGACTCGCGGTTATAGTTAGTAGCAGATCGAAGCAAGGATCCTCCTTGTTAGGCTACCACAACTACCACCATTAACCACTACCACCAGTCCCGCCGGCTGGAAGGCCGTCCCGAAGACGGCCGGCGCGTGGGATAGAAGTGGCGCGTTTGAGGCGCAGCAGCAAGAAAAAAAGCAAGTCGGTTGTTTGCCAACTAGCGTCAATTGATGGTGAAGCGAACGAAACACTCGGACTCGCTGCCTCTTGAAGCTAGTAAAAAAAAGCTCGGTAAGCGCCGAAGAAACAGCAGCGACTGATGGTGCTACAGGTAGTACAATAGTTCTACACGATGCGGCGGCGGCGGTGGTGGCGGCTAAACCGGGTTAAATTTTGCTGAAATGAAATTTTTTAAAAATATTGCTTTCAATTCTAGACCGTCCTCCATCTCTTGCACGATTGGAATGGCCGCGAAGCATATTTTTATCACAGCGATGGCTGAACGTGTTGAGACATCCAGGGACATTCCCAAAAGTTCTTTTGGCGACAGGGCCGCTGTGCAATCATGTCATCCTTGTATCATGTCCACCTTTATGGTATATGAAGAGAACCGTTTTAGGGTGTGGAATGTAAATAAATGCCGACTATGGAAAACCGAGCAGCAACTTTTTTTTTTCAATAATAAATTGTTAACAAATTTCAACAAGGGTCTTGGTCTCGTTTTTCGCGCTGTATGAACCCTTAATAAGACTATAATGTTTTGTTTTTCAGGAATGGCAAGTCAATATCAGGACTGAGTACGCGGCTGCACAACAACCAGACCCGAAATCCTATACAGCAGAGCGATAGATTGACCATAAAGTGCGCTGTGTGAGGGCCCCAGCACTGAATGAGACACTACAAACGTGCATTTTGAACGTTGATCCTTGTACCGCGACGCCCGCTTTAAGGTCTAATTTTGGTGTGTCGTCGTAAACCATCAGTTGAATTGTTTCTAAGGACCTCGGGTATCAGCGTTATGCCATAAAAGTCAGACAGAATCTCTTTGAAGCGGATGAAGCTACCAAACTCGCTCAATGATTGTGTCTAATGATTTGCAATACGGATTTCAACGGGACAGCGCTGGCCGGCTCTATACCAGCCAGTGTAAGTGTGTCTGCCGGAGCACATGAACATGTTCTGGAAGGAATTTGCGTAATATCCATAGGCAGGTTTGGCTTCAATTCGAGACCTAAACCGCTTACAGCATCAAACCATAAAGTGGTGATTCAAGAAAACGGCGATTCCAGTAAACGGATACGTGCGTTAGAAACACTGCTACCTGTATGTGCCAAAAAAACATGCATTTAGATAGTTATCTTCGTTTGGATACCGCCTACATGACATCAGTTATTCCCAATATATGTAGCTGCCGCTGTAGTAGTATTAGGCGCCGAACCAGGAGTAGAAGTCGATGTGATACCACCAGTAGTGGTTGGATACACTGCCGATTAGTGGCTGCACCGTCTCCGGCCCATGTCTCCGTTCGTCGATGTGTATGTATGTATGTACGTGTGTGTTGCTTGGTCGTTGGCTCGGAGTTAAGCTAGCAAGGCAAGACACAGGGAGAAACATGGGTAGATGGGCAGATGGAGAGCGGGAACGCGGAAAAAGCGAGCAAACGGATGAGCGGATGGGAGACAGACGGACGGACAGAGAGAGGGAGAGGAAGAAGCCGGGGCGGAGGCAAAGGAATGGATATCGAAAGGGAAATCGAGGAACCCTGCAGTGGGAATAAGAGGGGAACGCTCTTCCCCCTCGCCGAGGTGATGGTGCCGGGGGGGCTCGTGGCGGCATTAAGTGAGCGCGGTGGTATGTATTTTGGCTCCATTTTTCACCCGGAGTCCTTTCCGAGCGACAGCCGGCCGAGCAGACTCGGAGGTGAGGAGGGCGGGTTCAATTGCGGATACTCACCCTAACGAGTCGGGGGAGGTCGGGGAGGGAGGGGCCAACTGTTGCTATCCTGTTGTAGCCGGCACACGCACGCACGCAGACGGGCAGACCTCGGAGATCATTAGACAACGTAAGCTTGACAACCCGAACAATGAGGAGTTTGGCAATGGGCGAACAAGGGAAAAAAAGGGCAGAAAGAAACACGACGGAACGTTTAAAGAACACACGATGACGACCGCTGCTGTCGAGTCAATTAATGCCGCACCGCTCTGTCAATAAGTTATGTGTCTGCGTGAGTATGCGGTGCAAGAGTGTGGGAGTTTTCCTATTTCGTTTCGTCTCCCTAGTTGGTGGTTCGTCTATTAGGGTATAAGCGCGACACAACCCCACTACAATGCTGTTGGGGCGCCTAATGTTAAGTGAGGTGGTCGGATGTGGTTATTGTCGCAGATCGCTAAGGACCGTTTGTTTATCTGTCGCGAATCGCGGTAAGTGCGTTACAATGGCGACAGTACACTACTACCAACATCTTACGTCAGGAGCCGTGAGTTCAATGACGATACGACTCATAATAGGTAGATGCCAAGGCTTCGTGTGTAGCCCAGTAATACCAAATAAAAGCACAGAACAAACCTTAAAATGTGCCACACAAAAACTACAACCTTCACTTTTGTATAGCATTAGCTAAGTTTAACACAAATCTGGAATATCCCGCCAAATCAATCGTTAACAACACTGACCTCTAATTGTATGTATCACTGAAGAGCCCTATGATTTTTTTACAAGGCGGTAATAAAATCATCGCCCCGTAAAATACACAACACCGTGCTGGAAAAAAGCCAAAACTCATTGGTGAAAATAACAACGACAGCAGCATTATAAATGATAAGAGTAAAATACAAAGGAGAGGCAGAATCAACCCATCTCTGTAGTGCGTTTCGTCCAGCTGCATCCGGTCTAGATAAGCCGTTGAAACGTAAATGAGCCAGGCGGATATTGTGGTAGCCCAAAGAGACTGCCAAACTATCGTATTGCACTTAGCTGAGCCACTAATTAGATCGAGCGGCGTAACTGTTTAAATACCGTAATCTTATCCAATGCTTGTTGGTATACAATTGTTCCATTAAATTCAGATGCATGGACGGTTATATGCATTGGTTGGACAAACATGGTTATGCTATATGCGATCTGTGAGCATGTTCTGTTATAGTTTAGTAGGGTCCCTATAAATCAATGGGTATAATACTACCTATCCAAACATTGCACGATATGATTATCTATTCACATTCTGCATGGCCTCTATTTGAACCGTGCATGGTTTTACCTCTCCGAAGCACCATCGCGAATGTTATATACATTTTTCTCCCAGGTTTATTCACCATGAATTGGCAGCAAAAACGTTCTATATATTTAATGGCATTTACTGTCCGATGCCCGATGTGCTGGACTCCAGCACACACTGTTGTCTACTGACTTGCCTACTTGTTGGCTTATCGGCATCGCAACCCCACAATGTGCAGGATATTCTTCGAAGCTGTCCTTTGGCCAGACGTGGCGCGTGGTCGCCTACAAGACTCTGATCCTTCCTACCGACGACGACACTACAGATCACCGGCAGGCGTACCACCAATACTGTCGTCATTTTGTCAGGACGTCAACCATTAATCTGATTTACGCCAATTGCATCAGATGCTATCGCACCTTAGACATTGGAAGCGAGAGATATATATCGAGAGAGAGAGAAAGGTAGAGAGAAGGGGGCGGGGGGGGGGGGGGGGGGGGGCGAGAGATAGCCTTTTTCTGAACGGCAGCGTAATTCAATAGCGGCAGACCTTCATACCTTTCTTTCTTCCCTTGGCAACCAGCCCTGTACCACCAGGCAGGCGTGTGTGTTGTTGGACAGAATTCGGAAGAGTTATGAGGATGACACGCGGTCACGTGGGCCGTTCGCAGGCGAATGTCAGGCTCTTCTGGGGCAACGGTCAGGAGTGAACACGACTCGTTGCGGCAGACCGGAGTGACTATAGGAGGAGGGGGGAGGTCGTCGGGGTTGAGGAAGAATAGAATATCTATCGCCCAGGATAAGAGCAAGTGGAAACCCTACAGTCTAGAGAAGGATCCCATAAACGGACGGGACAGACCAGGTGGGGACGACATTTTGGGGCTGGGAAATAACGACCCGACTCCAACGGGGGCCGGCTTTGTGGGCTGGCGAGATACGACGTGTGGTGGCACAGTTGACCGGGGATATCCGAAGTTGAGACAAAGGCCGGTGTCACCCTACCTTTTGTTCATGTTCTAGATTTAGATGAGGTCCGCCTTAACCAAGTTATATATATATATAAGAAACTATGGAGAGAGAACCACAAACTGACTTCTTACACTGTCTGATATTGGCAGTTTCACCGACAGCTTCGATAATGTCGGAGCCGATTCGAGAAGGCGAGAAGAAGACATAACGGCCTCCTTCACCGTTGGACACTGTTCTGTGCAAGAACCTCCCCCCCCCCCCCATCTCTTACCACCCCGCTCAATTTTTGTTAAAACTACTACAACTACTGATACTACTCAATGATGCAAGATTATGCGTACTATCCAGTTCCTATTTGGTTTTGCTGTATGCGTACGGACGACTAATGGGGCTCATTCGACTAATGAGGCAAACCATAATGGGTAGTTCCGGTTCGAATTGACCCACACAGCAACACTCGACGCCTCATAGCAGTATACTGTTGACGGACGAAAACGTCGCGAACACCACACACAGGGCCCGTTTTTGTCCTAATAGTATAGATTTGTTGTGCAAGTGACCAGATAACTGAGCCCAAAGACCAATAACTGGACCGGACTGTGTATCTAAGGACAGGCCAACACAGTAAAGAAAGGGCCATTGTTTTAACAAAATCAAAGCACTGAACACAAGCTCGCTCAGACATCGCTCACAGAAAGCCAAATCCCTCAAGCTCGTTTTTTTTCTCTACAGAGCCGGTTGAACAAGCGCACCACTGCACGTGAGTGATTCCTTCGACACGTATTCTGTTCCGGGCGCGTTTGGCGCAAATTTCGCCTGTGTGTCTCAACGCGGCTTGCCTCTTACGTCGTGTCTATCGTCTATCGTCTATCGACTGAACTATCAGTATCTGATACTGCACCTCCCATACTGCCCGGATCGCTGTTTCGCTCGCTCACTGGCTGCCGTCGCGCTGCCGACCGAAGCCTAG